>JAYJMI010439952.1:0-16048 GCA_036873855.1 Sarsia tubulosa
CAAAATCTACGTTCACCGGGTTGGTTTTGTTGAAATGACTTAGTTTTTTGTTTGTATGTTTTTATATATATGTGTGTTTACTTGTCGTTCATGAATTTTATATTAGTTGACTTAAATTAGCCCTATCATTTTATGTTAGAGAGCTATATGTAAGAACATTATGTATTTATGTATTTTTTTGAAACCTCATTTTGTCAACTGTAAATAAAGTATTAATAATAATAATATAGCGTCTTCCATAAACTGAAGTTTTTATTTATCTTAACTACACTCCTAAATGTTTTCACTTAAAGATTATCTTTGTTCTATTTTTATTACAGGGTGAATCAAACCGCATCATAAGTCACCATCAACTCAATCGAAATTCATCTCGATCTCATTGCATCTTTACTATTCACGTGGAGTCTCATAGCATTACTGAATCTGATATCAAATACACAGTGTCGAAACTTAACCTAGTGGATCTAGCAGGATCAGAAAGGATAGGTAATACTTTGTCTTACAAATATGCCAGTGAAATACATAACGTCTGAAAGTTCTAGATTTGTTTGACTTATACTCAGTGGAAAAGTTAAGTTAGAATTCAAGCTAAAAAATATTGTTTTTTTCGTACAAATCTTAAAATCGTCATCTATTTTATTGAATTTATAAAAAACAGTTATAAAAAAAGTCTGGCAAACGCTATACATTATAGATCAGAAATTGACTCTTAAAGCTCAAAATATTTGAATATATTCACTACTAAACAGTAGGTTTCAAATATTTCGATTTATATTTCAAATGAGGTCCATTACCACCAACCCAAAGACTGCAATTTTTAAATATCATCTAACCAATTCATTACTAGAATTTTAGTAATTGATGATATAAAAATAATTTTTATTGTTTCCAAGTAGTAAAAATTCAGTTTTTATCATTTGTAGGTAAGACTTTATCAACAGGTGCCACCCAAGAAGAAGCATTGTATATCAATAAATCATTAACTTTCTTGGAACAAACTGTGATCGCACTGGAAGACAATTCAAGGTACCACATTCCTTACCGTCAGAGTAAATTAACACATGTGTTAAAGGATTCACTTGGTGGGAATTGTTCCACAGTAATGATTGGTAATATATGGGGTCAAATTGACCATGTGGAAGAAACAGTTGAGTACAAGTTTTAGTTCATTTTTTTTTTTCTAGAAAAACTTGGTTATTGAAATGTTAAGTAAAGTAAGGTCTCAATAATAAAAAAATATCAATTAAGAGTTTCTTAAAATAATTTATTTCAAGAAAAAATGAGACAAATTTTCTTTTTAAACCTGTTTCGTCTTCTGCGAAAAAAGGCTCTTTGGTGTGCCTTTTTTGATATTTAATAAATTGTGTATTAAATATACTCATGGAACATTGCTAATCGATAAGTGTAAATATATTTGGATTGAAAACTAATAAAATTCAAGATAAAATTTTAGCAAAAATTTCTCCCCTTTTCAACAAATGCACTTTTCTTTGAAAATATGAATCATATTTAATACAGCTTTAATTTCCACTTTTGAATGATAGTGTTATTTATAAAGTAAATGTATTTTCATTTGTAAAGTGGTATTAATTCAAAAACCTGTTATTATTTTTAAGTGCTGTAAAAGTACAAATTACTAAAATAACAGAATTTAATAAAAACTCGTTACATTGTTATTACTACTTTACGTACTATGGCACAGATTTAAATTATGAACTATAAGCAGCAACAGTTATATTCAATACGAAAGAAACTCTCCAGTTTTATTTATTGACACAGTATTGCCATGGTACTATCTTAGAAAAAAACTTGTTCTCTATAGTTCAATTTTAGTAGATAAATATAATGCATGAACAGTAGAAAAAGCTGTTTTTGGATTTAAAGAAACAAACGCTGGATTATTCTCAATATTGTAAATCGTATTAATTATTTATTTTCTAAAAATAACATATTTTTTTTAAAATCTCGATACTGTATATAGTTATAATATAAACTTTAAAATAAAATTCATTTTATAGCTTTCTACACTTCGTTTTGCATCAAGAGCTATGAATATCCAAAGTAATCCAACAGTCAACAGTTTTGATGACCCTAAATTACTATGTATAAAATACGAGAAAGAAATCGTAACATTACGAAAAGAACTTGCAATGTATGATATGTTATCTAACAGGTCGCAAGTAAACTATGAACCTCTCTCTGCTTTACAAATCAATGAAATCAAAATGCAAATGCAAAAATATATCGATAATGAAAGCGATGAAATTGAGATTGTTAATTTAAGACAAATTCATGAAATATTTGGACAATTTAAGAAAATGTTACTTAAGGCTGGAAGTGATGTTATGGCAAGGATAAAAGAGAAGAGTATTATACAAGAAAAGAATGAAGTTTCTGAAAAACGTAAGTTTCATTCTCCATTTCCATTTTCAATTTTCATTCTTCATTTTCCATTTTCAATTTTCATTCTTCATTTTCCATTTTTCAATTTTCATTCTCCATTCTCCATTTTCCATTTCCCATTTTCATTCATTCTCCTCATGTATTCAATATAAGTATGATGTATACTAAAATACTTTATTTATGCAAGTTTCTGTAAAAATAAATATTTCAATCATATATTTTATACTATATAATTGACATGTTTGGCAATGTTTTGTAGAGAAAAGATCAATCTAGAAGTATGGGAAAGTATTATTGAGTTGTTTGAATATAGAGTTAGTTTGTTCGTTGTTATATTAAAAAAACTGTTAAATATTCTCAATTACTAAATCAAAATTTTGTTTATTTGATTTCATCAGTTGTATAATAATCTTGCTTGTTTTTATCTTAGCTTTCGAAAACATCTCTCCGACAATCGAAAGAGGTGGTACGCTTGTCGGGGAAACGGATGGAAACGGATTTAATGTCGGGCGTGCATCTTTGGGTGTAAAACCTGCTGGGTCATCTGCTGTCGCTAATGTTCGCAAGGTAAATGTTGGTTTTGCTTCTTAAAGAGAATGTATCTTTCTCTTGGTTTCCAGTCAATTAGATAGATTTTTGGAAATATTCCTTCGTTATTTATACTTTTGAGCATTAAGAAACTTTTCGCCAGTAAGTTTTATATTGTCATTCTCCAGAATATTTCATTAACGTTTAGAAAGATCTGCAACCACAATAATTAAGCTGTAAGAGAAACGGTAAAGCAGTTAAAAAAAATTTAGAAGCCGTTACTTATTAGTTAGTTCAAGCTCTTATTTTCAACTTTCAGAGAAACAAGAAAGGACGTGATTTACAAGACAATGATCGTAAAACACCACCTTCGTCAACAATCTTTCCTAATCCATCTAACACAGCACAGATGGAACAGAAGACTGGCGACGAACTAACAAGTGGTATAAATCTTGAAACCAACCTTGTTACCACACCCCCACAAAAAAATGAAGGTTATGAAATGTTCAAATCAGATCATGGGAAAGAGTTGAATCAAATCTTCCAGGAGAATAAAGGTAGCAAATTTCTCTTTATATGAAAATTCGCATTTTTATATTATAGTGTTTTGGAAACCTTCTCGAAAAAGCTAATCTACTTTTCGAGTCTCAAGATTTCGAGTCTAAAATATATAAAAAGTTATTTGGTTTTTGTAAACTCTGTTCATAGTGAACTTTCATTGTACTTCAGATATACTTCGGAATAAAAAGATCGAGGCGAAGCAAGTTTCGATCTCTGTTAATGAAATAAAGCGATCAATAGACGATGTTAAATTCCAACTTGAAGTTTATCAACAAAACAACGAATATGGTGTGAACATGGATGACACAGAATATATTTATGAACAGGGTGAGTTTGACCTTGCACAGAAATTACGTCAGCTCAAAAGTGAATACCGTTGTAGTTATGAATTATTACAAAGTTTAAACAGTGATATATTATATTGCGAAAAGCTTGTAAAGCAATGTCGACAAACTTTACTAACAGAGTTTGAATGCTGGTATGATAGTACGTTTGACCACGGTATTACAAATCAAATTTCAAGAAAAATATCAGTCGGAAAACAACAAGCTGAAGTTAAAGATGATAACGGTGAATTGTTTGAAAAAGTTCAAAAGGAATTGTTACTAAAACAACCAGAATCGTACGCTTTTTACAATGCAAGATTACAAACTGATAGAAGGCGATTGTACAATAATAACACGGATAAAAGACGGATGAATCCGATTTTACCGAAACTGAATAATGCGCCAACGCCCTTGCCAATATTATTATCTTAATTATTTTCATATTTGTTTTCAGTTTTATGTAAATATATGATATTAAATTTGCTGTAACTTTGGTGTTTTTCTACTTTATAGTTTGTTAAATTTCAATTTTTTATGAAAATTTATATACCTACAATTTCTAGGTAGAACTTTTATATACCTACAATTTCTAGGTAGAATGTATGGTGAGTTTTGTAAAGTTTAATATATATGGTTGGGGGAATAGGATTTTATAATATTTTATTATATAATATGTAAATTTTCATATTAAAGTATTTTTGATATAGGCATATATCACTTTGTGTTTAATAATAGTTTTGCTCACGCGTTTTTTTGCCTGAAATTCTTTTCATATCTTCTTCATAGGCCGTCTAAAACTGAAAGCCTCCCTGAAGGTATGGCTTAGTCATAATATGTCTGAACTAGGTAAACTGCTGTACAAATAGTAGGGCGATCGGTAATAATTAAATTGCTTTTTCTTTTTCTTTTTCTTAGATCATCAAGTATAGATGTTCTTTGTTCTAGGGGTAATTCCTCTTATGAAAACCTGGAGATTTTAGGAGATTTTCAATACTAGTTGTTTAGAAGTTTTTTAGAAAGCTTTTTTTCTCGCTTTTCTAAACTTCTTCCTTTGAAATGATGTCGGTTCTAATTCTCTTATGAAATCATACATGTGGCATGTAAAGTGTTTCCTGTGGAAATGAATCTCTTTCATTTTCTCTTTCAGAGTAGATCCATGTGTTTGAGAAACCTATATTGAATTGATGGTTACTAAATTAAAATAAAAGTTTTTTTCTTTGATTTCCATTTTAAAATAATGCTTCCTTTATAAGCATGTAAGTATTTTCAGGTCGATTTTAGTAGTTTTATAATGGGTTTTATGTGCAGGACTTATAGTGGAATATTACAGGGTGTTTTGCTTGTATATATTTGTACTATTTTTTTAATATCAAGCTAATTTTATTATAGAAAATATTTGTACTAAATTGAAACAGTAATGTATTATTTTTTATTACTCTACTATATCGAAGAAAGAAAGATAATATTTACACATATGAAACGAGAAAATAAATCTTTTAAACAGATTCTATGTGTTACGCTCGACTGAAATTTTTGCAAATATTGATGGGTACGGGTATAAGTTTTATTGACACGTTATTCGTAGCGTAAGGGAACGAAACGTACCGAAGGACATGCCTGTTGCTTAAATCAAAAAAAATTAATGAAAAATACGTGTTACTTTTCGCTACGTTATTCTAAGAAAAAGCTAAAGTGAAAAACACCATTACTGGCTATGAGATTGATTATTAGGCGATTCAGTAGTACTGTACGACTGTTGGTCCAACAGCTATTTTTGTTATTTTTGTTAAGATAATTTAGCTCATTTGTAAATATCAAAACCAATAATTGGTATTAATTTTAATGTTATCGTTTTATTGGACTCCCGGCTTTGCCGACGGAGTCCTATAAATCCAGGCTTGTCCGTCCGTCCTTCCGTTCGTCCGTACGTTAGTTATTTCGTTTTCTCAAAATTGGCTCATTATTTTTTTCTGATTTTTTGCATGATGTTAGACATCTATAAATGCTAAAAAGTGACGGAGCTGAATTTTTTTAGAAAAATTCTCGTTATCATGGAAACAGGGTCAAAAGGTCAATTTTGGGCTAAAATTGGTCTTTTTAAAATATATCTCAAGATCTGTTCATCAGATTTTTTTTAATATTTTGTACAAAGTTGAGACAAGTATGTGGTATAAACTGACATAAGTGTGATGATTCTGAAAATTCTTGTTTACGCGTAACTGGGATCAAAAGGTCAAAATTTACGACGTAACCCAGCTGTCTCTGGAACCGTTCATCAGTTTTCTCTGATTTTTTTGCATAAAGTTAAAGTGTCATATAAAATAAAGAAAAGCGTCAGAACCAGATATTTTAGAAAAGTTCTTGTTTCCGTAGAAACAGGGTCAAAAGGTCAAATTTGGTAATTCTTATATTGACATATCCTTTCCAATTTTTCCGGGAGACCACTGGTAATCCATCCCTTGTTCTGTATGAAACTAACCTGAATCAGTAAATATTTCTCTTCAGATGTGTTTCACCTTAACTAGCCACCTTTTTGAAATACCAGCATTTAAAGAACAACCTGACGATATCCTTCTTGCAAGTTGGTTCAAAGTAGATATTTGTGTACCTTTGAAAGTTTTGTTTAAACTTTTCCTTTTATTCTAAATTTATTTTAAGTTTTTCGAAGAAGAAAACTTACAAGAAACCACAATTGAAAAATTGTAAAAGAGTCGATATTTAAATTATGCTTTTTGTTTTGTCTGTATATTCTATTTAAGTTTCGAACTGATGTAGAAGGGAACTCGAAACAACTTTCCTAACTTTGCTTCTCTTTTACTTACTTACTTTAACTTACTTACTAATACAAAAACTTCTTAAAATAAGTTTATTGGAGCAGGTGCTAATATTTAATGCAAATCTAGGTTTCTGCTTTGTAACTCAAACTCGTTAACCAGCACTTTTTATATCTCCTATATAAATTGTGGTGGGTGCGTGTTTGCTTTGTAACTGTAATGTCTCTAATACTAAATTTATGGAAACTCTAACACTCTATCTAATCGTAACACTATCTTCAAAATCCTTGTTTAACACTTAAGTTTTATTAGATAAATTTAAAAAATAGGGATTAGTTCCCCTTTACAGCTCTAAGCAGTCAATTTTTTGGTGAACTTTTGGATTATTGAATTACTACTTATATACTTATTATTTGATTGTTCGACCAAGCTCTGTTACACAATATGAATATAGGTTCAAAAAAACAAATATTTGTTTACTACTGAACGATTCTATATGAGTTTTCTAGATGCTATCTTCGTATGATGGTTGATATGACGTGTTCCTTATTACTTTATCGTCGTCAATATTCCTAGTCGATCGTAAGAAATGTTTCTAGAAGCTATCTTCATTTGACTGGTATGACCTTTCCCATAATTCGTCATCGTCGTCATTAATTCTACTTATACGTCGATGATAAACTTTTGATAGATGGTAAAGTACACCATACTCATGTCGTGGATTGTTAAGTATTGGCTTATTCAAATCTGCATCTTCTTCAACAATTTTCTTAGTTATCAAACTAGCTAAATCTCTACGATTGAGATAAAATGGATCCATGCGAAAGGCAGAAATACGAAGGCATAGATAGAGAAATAATGATAATACCAAAACAAACTTCATGATTTATAACTTAATATATTATGATTTAGGTTTTCAATATTTACAGTGTTTTTATCATAAAAATTTCTGGAAAGAGATTTAAGTAACAATTACGTATTATTACGCTAAAAATAAGTATTATAAGGTTTTTCACAACTTATTAGTTTACAGAAAGACTTTTGATGACTCAAATTTTATTTTGTAATAACTTATTTCAAAAGGTCTGGATACTAGCAAGCGTCTTTCTTGTCCTATTAAACAAATAACTTAAATAAACTAGACTAGATTAAGTCGGTTTTCGGAATATCGGCCCAGTTTAAAAAAAAACTGACCTGAGTTTTTTCCCCCGCCTTCCGTTTTTCCGAAATTCGACTAAAACTAGTCTAAAATAAACCAACCAGATGAATGAATTTGTTTTTTATCGATTGGCTTTAGTCATTTAGAGGCTTTCTAGATTTGTGCTGAGCATTTTTAAAAACAAAAATTTGAAACGTGGTTGAACTATGGCACAGAAAAAAGAAAATTTCTTGCATGGCGAAAACTCCTTAAATTTCATTTTAATCTCTAGATACCCACGTTTCATAACAACTTGTCAAATTCAGAAATTTAACATTTTATGACCAAAGTTTGAAATGAACAGTGAAGAAGATGTTTTTTCAACTAAAGACGTTTTACCAAAACGAAAAATAAAATAAGGGAATCAAATTAACAAGTCCATTGTACCGTAAAACATTTCATATATTGGTTCGTCTTAAATATTCTTTTGACATTGTTAAAAATAACTTTATGACATAGTTAAAAATAATCAATTCAATTTATTTCATTTTCATTGAATAGTTTTATTAAAAAATCTTTTCTTTTCATCATTCTTTTTTGCTGACAAGACATTTTGCAAATTGATAACGCAAGATCGCATACATTTTGATCGAGTGATTGATATGATTTGACGTTACTGACACAAGCTTGATGGTTGTTATTGCACGAGATGCAAGAAGAAACCGCCATTGTCAGGTGCAACAGTAAACATGATGCTAGTATTAACATACCCAGCTTATAAGCAACAGACATAGTGATTTGTTTTTTTGAAAGATTGAATCTAAATGAAAATATATGAAAAATGTGAAATTTGAAAGCCAAATATCTATGTATAGTTTTTTAGTTATTTGATTTCAAATTAAGTTTGGAAGTCTCTCAGGTAGAAATATTTACAAGATTGACTGGTCTCACGCTGCTCTTTGAAATACATTAATTCAAATATAGATTCCACAAAGTTATTTCCCATAAGTAAGCCCCTTTAACTACGCGAACGTCTCTAAACATATCAAATTGACGTTTAGTTTATCATAACTAATGTGTTGGTTGACGACAACATATTTTAGGTAACTTTTGTTGATCGCCAATTAGCGAAAAATAATAATTTTATGCTAAAACCACTTAAATCTTTAGAGGCGTTATTTTATCGGTAAATATTATTAAATCTCTAGGATAGCAATACTGCTACTTATAACCATCCTCGTTCCCAGACCTTTACGTTTCTTTTGAGATTTTTGATGTCGGCTAATAAAGGCCCTGTACTAGCACAGGCTAATAAAACTTAAAATAATTCGAAAAACATTTTACCGCCAGTGACTGACTAACCCAAATAGTTTGATTAATTCGCAAGTAAAACTTAGAGCCATGTATAACGGATAATACTAAATATTGAAATATTTACATGCTGGAATTGATTTTAGAGAAATGGCAACCTAATTCACTGTTTTAGAATAAGAAATAAAAGCTGATGTCATGTACTTAGGAAGGGTAATAAACGCAATTATTCCATATCTAAAGTGTTTTTTTTATAGAACACAGCATAATACTAGATCGTTAAAAAATACTCTTGGGCCTGCAACATACCTCTTACACGACTTTCCTCACTTTAACGGCACGTTAGTACCTGCACTAGTATTTAGAATTATTTTTTTATCTTAAACATCGGTCATAACTGACATAAGAAAAAGGGAAAAGTTAATTTATCTCTTAAAGGTTAGACTAGTTTAGTCTCTCTTTATTATAAAAAAGATATATTCTTCAAACCTCAAGAAAAAATAGGAGAGTTTTCGATTTCAGAAAGCCGTACGGGAATTTTTTTTACGGGAAAATAAACTCAGACTCCAGTCTACTTAAAGGTACATTACCGCGATATTTTTAATAGCCTAATATAAATATCATACCGACTTTAGTAAAACCTTAGACTAGATATAGTCTATTAAACTTCAAATGTCGTTTCGCTGTTTTTGTAGACTAGATATAGTCTATTAAACTTCAAATGCCGTTTCGCTGTTTTTGTAGACTAGATATAGTCTATTAAACTTTAAATGCCGTTTTGCTGTTTTTGCCGTTTTCTGCTTCCCGTTTCTCCGATTTTTTCTCGACTTTTATTTTTCGACTTTTTTAAGAAACTTGATAAGCTAGTCTACTGTTTTTGCCGTTTTCTGCTTTCCGGAGGTAACTCGGTTTAACAAAATAAAAGCTTCAGGGGGATATTTTCTTTCAAACATATTAGAATAAAAACAATAATCATTTTTGATTAACATTTTAAAAGGCAAATAAATGCAAATAACATAAATAACTAAACAAAATATATTGTAATATATTTATTGTGATTCTTATTTGTTGTGTTAAAAAGTTGCTTACTTTGAATCATTATCTTTACTACCCCCATTTAAGTTTAAATATGTTCCAAAAAATGTGTTTGCATAAACAGCGACAACTATGAAAACTTTGGGTGTTTTTCCGTCAGTTTTAGCCGGTAATTATATTGGCAATAGAAACAATTGTCTTTTAATTCGCTACCTAATATGCTTAGTTGGATAAGCGGGTAAGAGATACACACTCTTCAAAGTTTATTTTCATAAGCCTAATGTATAGAGACAGAGCAAATAGAAGCTATAATAATTTCTTTCCAGCATCCATTAATGAATACAGTTTACATTTTACTTTTTCTTAGTACCAAAAAATGTTTTTTCTCCTTCTAATTTGCGATTTTCTTTATCGGTTTGAGTCGTTTATCATTTATCGTTACATAAATCATCATAATTTAATAGCAAGGTTAGGTTTTCTATTCAAGCTTTAAATCAATAGAGTCATTAAAGCTACAAAGAAAGAAATTAACTTTACCAACAAATCAGAAGCATAAATAGACTTAAAACATGATGGAAAATGTTTTCACTCAATCCTCCTATGGTATATCGTTGGTCTCTTATGCACCTAAATTTGATAAATGTTTAACATTTTAACATTGGATTTTATTTGCAATCAAAATAACAAAAAAATGTTATAAGGGAAATTTTGAACTAATAACTAAAATTTATACATCAAAAATAAATATGCAGTAACAATAAACTTGTACGCCCCTCTAAACAAAATATTATTTTCTATCCAAGAACAAAAAAAATCGTATTACTCATACTCGTAACTTCGTGTTCGTGTTACTTCAAATCATAGTTATTTCTCGATCCAAAGGCTTTAATGAGATAATATTTTCTAACTTTTTGCCTCAATTATTACTTTATTAGTAATAGTTTATTACTCATAGAAAACTTGAACAACCGAGTGAAACTAGAATTTTGCCATGATTAGCTACCCCGCCGAGAGGTGGAAATTCGAGCTAGCCTGTGCCAGGGCCTTTATTAGTTGACATCAAAAAATAGAGACATAAAGATCTGGGAGTGACGTTGACTTATAACAAAATTTCAGTGACTTTAAAGAAAACCATGAAACACGTGAATTCCACTAAACCTAATTCCTCCGAAGTTTATTAGCATAGTCAATTCGAAAAAGTAAATTGAACATTAAGTTATAACTGAATTTTGACTAAATTTTACAAAGTAAATAAATTTAGAAAGCTGAAACAAATGGATTCTATATAAAGTTAGAAACAATAACTTACTTTATGGCTCGTTGTATGATGTTTTTCTGAAATGTTGAGTCTTATTTATATATCAATTCTACAAAAAGAATTATTTAAAAATTCTTCCTTTTTCTAAACCAAAATAAAGTGTTAAACAGACGACTAGGCGTGACTCAAGCTGCGTTTTGATCAAATAAAAAGTCATCAATAATTCAAGCTACAATGCATTAATAAACATCTGAGAAAATAGGAACAAAACGTACATACAGGAAGTTTATTTTGAACTATATTAATTTTTAAGTAGTTCCGACATAGTTACCACATAGTTACCGTAACTATTTTTTGCGGATTTTTGAAAAAATAAAATATTAAATATTAACAATATTCCCTCTATATTACAAGCCCGCTAATGTATTACAAATTGTGGCATAATGGAGATGGAAGAAGAAAAGAGAAACGACAGCAATCGCTCCGTTATGTGTTAAGAGTGTTATTTACTTTTTCTATCATTTTTTTATTTAAATGCCGTATAAATATTATACATGTATAAACTAAAATAAGTCAAAAACCTATACCAGTGTCTGGATAACCGTACTATATATCAACGTTCTTTATAATAGATTTTAAAACGAAAAGCTAGTTGCCAATTTAATTTTATTTTCATTGTTATCTATGTTATCATTTAGTGATAAAAAGGTCCACATCCTTATGCTTAATATCTATTTTTTATATAAAGGTTTTAAATTAAAAAGAAATTTACGATCTGATGTAACGCTAGACGTTCTTTGAAATATTGTCGAGATGAGTTGCAAAAACAAGATATTTGATTTACGGGGATAATATGATATTATATATGATAAAAGCGTAAAAATATTATTTGTTGTTTTAACCCTATTAATACCGGGCTTTTTGGAGCTCCTCAGTACCGGGAGAGGGCTGATTCGGCCCCCCTCTTTACCTTAGTAAATACAAATAGTGGAGACATAAAATTTTGAACAACTGTGACCCAACCATTAATAAATTTTTTGAAGACGTCATTATTTTTTCAATGACGTCTTGTTATTTGACTATAAACCCTGGATTTTCATGAAAATCATGAGTATTACAAAAAAAGCGTTTGAATTAAGATATGAATCTGAAATTTTCACACAAGGTAGATAAAAGGTAGTTATAAAACTTGCTTTCCGGTTTTTACAAGAATTGCCTAGGAAGATCATTTTGTGACGTCACAAAGTACAAAAAAAATAAAAAAGTCAAAAAAGTCACAAAGCAGCAGGGGTATAACACGTAACGTTTTTGAGATATTAAAAAATCTGGAAGGGGGAGGGGCTGAAAGAAATGAGATCACCATTAACCTACAAGCATAGACCTCACTAAAGCTTGGTCTGTGCTAGACTAGATTAGTTGTTTAAAAAATAACAAAAAGTCAGTGCCGTAAACTCAAACCCGTATTTTGCGACTTCCGACTGTATTATAAAAGAACGACTTATCTTAAGTCTAGGTCTGTTCATATTCACCAACAAAACATTTTGATAAACAAATTTTTTGTAAGGGTCTATATCGTACATCATCCTATTATATCCTATTATAGTTTATTACAATGTTTATTTAGTTACCGAATTAGACTGGTTAAAATAAAGGGATATTTTCGAAATCCAATTTTAACGCGCTAAAAAAATAAAAATACAAACTTGATATTTTCTTTGATTGTTCAGTACATCGTGGTCAAAATTGGAAGGTAATTTACTAAAGTTGTTTCTGTTTTCTGTATGAAGATACAAGTAGCTTTATTGTTTACCTGAATTTTCAGTTACTGCTTGCGACACTATATAATATATACAGGAGACATAGATGTAAAAGTGGTGGTTTAACAGTTACACGCAAAAATACATGAAATTCTTTTTATTCTCATTTATGAAAATTCGGTCAATTTGAAAAATCTCATCTGACTTTTCAATGGAGGTAAGAAATAAAATATCTATAAATGCGATTTTTTTATAGTTAATAAAGAAATTCATAAAAGGCGTATTTTGCAACCAAAATATCAGAAGTTGATTTAGTCTCGTAAGACAGCAAGATAACCCTACCACCTACTCTAACATCTATATGAATAACTAAGAGCTAAATGTTTTATCGTTGAATTTAGAGTGAGTACGCTACTATGAGTAGACTTTAGAAAAGTCGTTATTTTATAATATGGTCGGAAGTCGCAAAACACGAGTTTAAGTTTACGGCACGGGAATATTCAAGAGTTTCCTTCCTACCCATATCTGACTTTTTTGTTTGTTTTTTAACAACTAAGCTAGTCTATACTATAAGGAGAGCACGCAATGCATTTATGAATAGCAGATAATAAAAAATAAACGAAGTTCGATGAAAACAATGATGGGAAGTAGTTTACGAAACGTCTATAACCTGCATATGTAATAAATAAATTATCATATTATTATATAGAGTTTTATGTAGAAATAAACTACATTATAAAGACTTAGAAGATAAGAGAACTCAATGTGCTTATGAAGTACAACAGTATTCGAAAAAAAAAATATTGAAAACATGCGACATAGCAGTGGTTCGCCTTCATGAGTAAGGATATATTTTATCCATATAGAATAGAGTGGTGACTTTTTAACTTGAGGCAGAGCAGTGGCTCGACTTTATGAGTAAGGACATCTTTTATCCATATAAAGTAGAGTAGTGCCTCTTTAACACTAGACAGAGCAGTGGCTCAACTTCATGAGTGAGGACATCTTTTATCCATATAAAATAGAGTAATGACTCTTTAACACTAGACAGAGCAGCGGTTCGACTTCAAGAGGAAGGACATTTTTTATCCATATAAAATAGAGTGGTGACTCTTTAACACTAGACAGAGCAGTAGCTCGACTTCATGAGTGAGGACATCTTTTATCCATATAAAATAGAGTGGTGACTCCTTAACACTAGACAGAGCATCAGCTCGACTTCATGAGTGAGGGTATCTTTTATCCATATAAAATAGAGTGGTGACTCTTTAACACTAGACAGAGCAGCGGTTCGACTTGAAGAGGAAGGACATCTTTTATCCATATAAAATAGAGTAGTGACTACTTAACAATAGACAGAGCAGTAGCTCGACTTCATGAGTGAGGACATCTTTTATCCATATAAAATAGAGTTATGACTCTTTAACACTAGACAGAGCAGTAGCTCGACTTCATGAGTGAGGGTATCTTTTATTCATATAAAATAGAGTGGTGACTCTTTAACACAAGATAGAGCAGTAGACAGAGTAGTATCTTTTGTCGATATAAAATAGAGCAATGACTCTATAACATGAGACAGAGCATTGGCTGGACTTCACGAGGAAGGACATATTTTGCTCGTAAGAACAGTTGCTCTTGCTTTATTGAAGAGCGACTGCAGAACAGCAGAAGTGCTCCAATTTGTTTATATTAAAAAAGATATAAGAAGAAGCAACAAGTTTTATAAATAAATAGAGTTATTATTGTTTGACGTAGGAATTAGAAAAAACACGTACTCCTGATATTTAATTTCGGTGATATGCTATTTCATAATAAGGCTAAAATTGTTTGTCATTCAATAATATCGAACTTTGATTTTGGTTTTAGAACGTTTTTATTGTTGTTTTTGCTTTCTCAGGGTTTAGTCTAAAGAGTTTTTCTTTTAAAGTATTTTTAGAAGAAACAATTTTAAAACTATATTTTAGAACATCGGTTAGGATATGAAAACAAAAAATGTGTAGGAGCATAACAAGAATACATTTAGTATGAATTTTGATAAAAGAAGATAAGTAATAATAAAAACTAAAAGGGAATATAAAATAAAATTGACTTGTCAAAAATAGGAACTCTTCTAAGTCAAAGAAGATATAAACCTATATCCGACCATTGGCTTATCGAATTTATTTCATACGTCAATGATCCGACAAAGCTACATTCTATTTTCGTTCTTTGCCAAATGATTTTGAACGTGTTTTGAAATGGGATAAACATATATGTTAATGTTTTAAAACTCTATGAAAGTATCAAACAAACAAAGTTGTGTCGTAGCGGAGGCATTAGACAAACAATAGAACAGAGATAGGCCATTAGCTGAGTACTAAAAATATGGCTAGAAATGAAGTTTCACATTATTTTTTTAATGTCTAAAATCTTTTTATATATTATCATAGGGTATAATGCAATGACTAAAAAAAACATTGACCCCACCTTAGAAACTCGCACAATAACAGGAAATTGGGCAAAAACCCTTTTAATGACGTCACAATAGGATTTTTTTTAAAAAATTGTAATTTTTAAAATCTGATTACACCAGTTAAAAAATCGTAAAATTTTACATACAAAAAATATTCATTTCAATTTATCTTAATAAATATTTTGGATAATGGAGCCATTTAAAAATATTTAAAAAGCTGACTCAGCAAATTTTGTAAATCTTATAACTTTCGATATATTGGCACTAACGGTATAAAAAATTCCACAAATATTAACAGTAAGTAATGAGAACCTGTGTTAAAATGACTTGGCAAAAACACTATTGACTAATTATTTCACTGGAATCGAAGAAGATATAGTAAGGGGGCAACTGTAATTCCGCTTAATTGGTCTGTTAAAAGCAATATATTTGCAGATTCTGATAGCCAATAATATAAATTAGCAAAAAAAATATGTTGCCATTTTTCTATATCATTATTGTGTAA
>JAYJMI010441062.1:4953-16043 GCA_036873855.1 Sarsia tubulosa
GCTAAGTATCTCATTCTGAAGCTTAGAAACAAGTCCACAGCAGCACTTCGAAAATCGCATTTCATACCCAATATGTGTAGGCAACACAAAGTACATGCAGTTTTTTCGTCAACAAAAACCAATTCCTTTGGAACTACACATAGATAATGGCTGAAGTTTTTTCCAGATGCTTATGTTTGATAGGTTTTTCAATTTATATAAGAAAAATAGGAGTTCAAATGAGATTACGTGCATAAGTACCTTTAAGTACTGAAAAATTAGTTTTTTCTTCATCTTGTTTACTTTTAAAGTACATACAGGGAAAAAGTGATGAAAAATGTTTAAAACTTCTATATTTTCAACAAATTTTGGATAACGCTAGTTCAACCAAATTGAAAAACAGATGGAATGTTTTCTTTGCCTACAACAAGTATTTTTTTTGCTGAAACTTAGATTTAGGTATTGAGTTTGCAAAACAGGGTGCAACCAAGCTTAAGTTTTCCATAACCAATTGCTATATTCAATAGACCTTTTCATTAATATCTGCTATGGAAAAAATTCATTGTGAAACGAGGCGAAGGTTGTAGAATTACCCATTTTTGTAATGAAGATTAATGTTTTTTATTCATTTTTAATTACAGTTGATTACTCAAAACCGTAATTCTACAAGCTTTGTCTCGTTTATAAACAGTTTTTCCTTATAAAAGGTCTATTAAATTAATATTTTAAAATTTTAATTGCAGATATTAATGAAAAGGTCTATTGAATATAGAATGGAAATTCCAATTACAATTGAAATTTTAAATTATTAATTTAATAGAACTTTTATAAGGAAAAACTGTTTATAAACGAGATGAAGCTTGTAGAATAACGTTTTGAGTAATCAACTGTAATAAAAAATGAAAAAAAAACATTAACTGAATGATTTTATCTTGTAACATTTGACTACGATATAATGCTGCTTTCTTCCCAACCTTTTTAGGTAACTTAACTGCGGTCCTACGGCCGTAGTTTTTCTCAGTTTAAAGCAGATCATACGGCTATATTTGACTGGAAACTTTCTGAGTTTGTCATTAAAAATTTGTTTTTGCCAAAAATTTGTGATAATGTTTTTGCCAAGTTGAACTTTTTGACCATTTTCCCCTTTTTAAATAATCATTAATAGAGAGTCCATTTAAGTGTGCTTTAGAAGTTGATGCAGACTTAGTAGAATTAGTAGAATGAGCTGTGAATTGGTTTGTGTCTATTCCTGACTTAGTTAAAACAGTTTTAAGCCAACTTGCAATAGTGGATTTTACTACTGGTTTATGTGGATTCAAAGTACTTAGAGGAAGTTGACTAAAATCATCATCGACTCTATACTTTTTTGTAGTATTTAAGTAATCATTGAGTGTTTTTACAATACATAATTTGTTGTTAGTAGGGAAATTTTTAAACTCAATTGTTGGAGGAGGTTTACCTTTCTTCCAAGTTTTTGTAAGTTTGTTAAAGAAAAACAAAAAAGATTGTCTTATCATATAATTAACATTAAGGCATGAGATTTCTGATGATCTACTAGCAGCTGATAATGCTAGAAGCATTGTCAATTTTAGAGTTAATTAGAGTCCCTCATTAACAGGGAGATTGTTTAAATAACTTAGTACAACCTCTATATCTCAAATGAAAACATTCTTAGGTTGAGGGGGGCGTTTATTGTGAATACTTGTCATCAAACTTTTAACTTGATCATTTTGACCTATAGGTAGAAAATCTAATTTATCATGATAAATTGAAACAGTAGACCTATGTAAGTTGATTGTGTTGAATTCATAACTATCATTAAACAATTTAGCTAGGTAATTTGAAATAAATTTTAGATTGCATCGAAAGGAGTTGATCCCTTTCCTGTTCACTACACCAGCTACAGAACTTTCTCCGGGCCGATTTGTAATTAGAGATAGTGCTTGGTCTTCTGTCACTTGAGATAAGCTCAATAGCTTGTTTTGATAAGCCACTTGCAGACAAGTCCTCCCTGATATGGTCCAAGCCACTAATCTTAGTTATTGTTTTTGCACCAGAGGGTGAATATAACCCTGTGGGTTTGTGAGGAGGTATTGTTTGAGGGCATCAAAATTGGGTTCTGAATTAAGATGCTCAATAGGGTTGAGTACCAAGTTTGAGACAATCTTCTTTCCTTATTTTTGATAGTATCAGACAAAAAGGTGGAAAAGCATACCCTTTTATTCCTACCCAGGGCTGTTGAAAAGCATCTAATTTCTGACATTGTTGATCGGGTTTCCATGCAAAGTATTTTGGAACTTGGTGGTTCAGTCGACTCGCAAACAAGTCTATTTCTGGGAGAAATCTTAATTGGATGATTGCTTTGAATACTTTGGAGTCTAATAGCCATTCGCTTTGGTCCGAGAAATTTCTGGACTCCCAATCCGCCATGACATTCAGTTTGCTTGGGAGATATTCGGCAGTAATTGAGATCTTGTGTTGAAATAGAATTTCCCAAATTTCTTTGCTTAAAGCTAAAATGGCTGGGTTTTTTGTCCCCCAATTTTAAGTAAGTACGATAGTGCAGTCATTATTGTCTATCTGAAAGTGAACGTGCATGTTCGACTTGTTTTCTAGAAAGGTCAAAATAGTTAATTTTACAGCCATAAGTTCTAAAATATTGATATAAAACAACAGCTCTTTCTTTGACCATCTCCCCTTGTAGGTTTCCCTTGACAGCAATCCCCCCATCCATGGGTTGAGGCATCTGTTTGAATGATCCATTGGGTAAGACCCTGGTTTATTGAAAGGGTTTCTCATTTTGTAAAACCAAATTTTTTCTCCATCACTTCAACTCCTCCAGACACTTGTTGTTTGAGAAGATTTAACCCTCGTAGGGCTTTTCTTTCAAAGCTTTTATTTGAAAACATTGTAAGTACCTCTGCTGTAAACGCCCTGGTAAAACCGCTTGGGCTGAAAAATATAGTTTTCCTAAGAATTGAGTGAGTTCTAAAACAGTAGTCTAAGGGTTTAATAACAATTTTTCGCAATGCTTTTGAATTGTATCTAATTTTTCTTTTGGAAGAGCTAAAGTCATTGAGACCGAATTTAGGCCTAAAAACTCCAATTCCCTCACTGGTTGAAACTGGGATTTCTCCTTGTTTATCACAAATCCTAGGTGTTGTAATAGAAAAATCAATGAGTGAAGGGCTTCCAAAACTTCTTTCATGGTCTGTCCTAGTAATAACATGTCGTCTAGATAAATGACTATTCTTACATTCAATTTCCTCAAAAGAGATATGGGGATCTTCCTTATTTTTGTGAAGATTAATGGTGCTGGACCTAGACGAAAACACAGGCAGAGAAACTCGTAAATGTTTCTGCTCCACAGAAATCGGACAAATTTCCTTTCAAAATATGCACTTTTCAGATCTATTTTGCACATTAGATCCCCTGGTAAGAGAAGATCCTTCAGAATATTCAGACCTTCCATTTTGAAATGTGTGTATGGAACGAAAACATTTAGTCGTTTCAGATTTATTACTGGTCGGTTCCCCCCACCTTTTTCGCCGACAAGAATTAGGTTGCTCAAAAATTTACACTTTTCCCAAGGAACTTTATGTAATGCATTTTTCAATAACATGTCCTGGATTTCCTGATTTACTAAGGTTTTTCCTTGTTCGTTCATTGAGCAAGGGTGAGGAGGAAATTTCTGAACTGGCTCCTGTAAAGAAGGAATTTCGTAGCCCGATATGATTTTTAAAATATTCGGGTCTTGTGTCAGCCTTTCCCATTTTTTTTTGAAAAATCTTCCTGCTAGGGGAACCTGGGCAATAACACCCCTGAAAAGTTGAAGGAGAGAAGGGTGAACATTTTTTAGATCCACCGACACCAATTCTGGAATTTGTTTTGACCTAACAGAAAGATTCAGACAATGATTTCTTACCTCCTGAATATAAGCCATTAGCTTGTGTTTGATTTCCCCTTCGTACTTGTATTGGTCGCTGTCCACGCCCCCCGTTATATTGACCTCTCTGAAATGAGGAGCTCCCTCGAAAGGGCGATCTCCCCCTACTCTTCGACATTTCTTTTCGAAGTACTTCTTGGCAGTTTTGTTTCGTTTTGATTGACTGGTACCAATCATTTTGGAATTTCTCGCCAAATAATTCTTTTTGGCTTTCTGAAAATAACTCGGACTTTTCTTTCAATAAGTTTTTTGCTTCTCAATCCTCTCATCATCATCATCTCAATCCTGAGAGTGCTTGACTTCTTCTATTGTACGATACATGATTGAAGGCATTACCCAACATAGTAATTGACTGTTCTAAATATTCATTTATGTCTTCTAAAGTCACCATAACTTGCTCCTTTCCGGAGTAGATAACATCGTCTAACATTGACCATAATTTTAACCAGGCCAGCAACATTCAAAATATTTGACTGGATTTTTGATAAAGATTTATCATTATTTAAGTGGTACTTCTTGTTATTTTCTTATAAGAGAGATTTGACAAACCCATCTAAAGCTGGTGTTTTGTGCATATTATCTGGGATAGGGTTGTATTGAAGTACACTTTCCTGAAGGTCTTCATCAGGAGTGTAAATATAAATATAAGTCTATTTTCTGAAAGATCTCAATTATTTTGCTTCCCTGAAGATGAAGCTTTAAAACGTTTTACTTGAGGAAACCTACTTTGGAAACCTACTTTTCCTCATCATTAGTGTCATTTGTATCTAAGGGTCGTTTTGTACCACTTGACATATTGTTTTCATCTAACGGGGCATTTTGACTCCCACCGATTATTTTTGTGTTATCATCAACGTTTTGCATCCCTAAATAAAAACAGTGGAGGCATTTATATTGAACAATATAATTATAAAGTAAAACTATAAGTATATCTATTACTTTTAAAAGCTATTTCGAAATATATTTCAAATGTATGATAAGTATATTCAAGGATTAAACATTATACCTTTTTACCGTTTTGTTTACTATTTTCATCCACCACCTTTAACGCAAAAATTAGAAAGAGAAAGACTACGGCCGTAGGGCCGCAGTTAAGTTACCCAAAAGGTTGAGAAGAAAGCAGCATTATACCGTAGTCAAATTTTATAAGATAAAATTAACTTAATATCTATTCAGTCTAGGAAAATCAATACCCATTTAGTAACACACGCAAAAAAATAAAGTCAAAATTTTGTTAATAGTTTGTCATGGAAATAGTTTGTTGTGTAAGTGTTTTGAAAGATTCACTTTCACTTTCATTTGTCCTTAATGGAAAAATCTTTGTTTCTTTTTTTGTTCGGCAATTTAAAAAACACTTAAATACAAAAAGCTTTTTCTAAGTAAAACCTGACTTCCATCAAATGTAAAAACACTTTTATACATACAAAAGTTACCAAAGGAATGTAGTCCCACTAAAAATGTGTCTTTTTAAATCTAAACAAATGAGTTAAAAAGTACAGTACCTTACAGTAGATTACATATTAAACATAAGAGATTTTTCTATAGGGACCACAATTGAAATGTGGTCTATTTTATAATTTTTAATTTTGCATTTTTAACGTGTTTGTTGCTGTTTTTAACTTGTATTCTTACTTAAAAATTAAATAAGTCAGTATCTTAAAATTTATACTTGAAATTGCTCTCTTAAAATTATATTAAATACATTAAAACAAGGAATCAATAACTACTAGTTAGGAAGGGAATGACAAGATTTTAACTTACTTCTGTATAGACAATGCTTACCATTCTATTTTAAACTACATCCTCCATATCAGAAATATGGATGCTCTTATGGAACTGCATCATTCTATTTAGACAAGAATTAGAAGAGGTATTCTTGATAAACAGTACTAAAACAGTAATATCCAGTACATATCCTGAGAGATACATAAAAAAAGCTACTATAATACACTAAAAATAGAGAAGTCTAAAGGATTTAGATCAAGACTATAGTCAGGGAGCAGAAACTCAAAAAGGCACTTTTGCTTAACCCGAGAGAGGAATGGGATATCTATATCTTTTTGAAATCCTCAGGTTATGCTCCTGGAGATTCTCCTCGAAATAGCAGGCGAGCTTTTTTTTCTGCACTATTTTCACCAAAGGAAAACTACATGAAAATAAACTTTATTTTTATCAAAAAAAAAAATTTCATTAGAAAGCCCTTCAATGAATGAATATGAATAATCCACGCAACATTGTTAAAGCTTGATAAAGGAGGTAGATATGGCCCTCCGAAACATCGCAACTTAAATATATTATTGATAACATTGAAGAGATGATATATGCAACGAGCGAAATTTCGAAAATACAAACGTAAATTAGAAACGTGTGTTAAAACCGTATGTCAAAACTTATATTAATTGTAGTAACAATGGCGGCAGCCTTTCGCCTGAAACACAGGCTGTAATGTAATATTATAAAAATTTGCAAAATAATATTGTCAATAGGTTAATAAAAAAACTTAAATATATAAATAGTTTTTATCTCCATTAAATGGTGTTTTTATCTTAACTCATATTCGTCTAACTCTATAGAAGGAACTTTAGAATAAGGAGGATAGCCAACTAATTTAGTTCTTTTGTACTATGCGCGATTCAAAATGTCATAACGTGACACTGTTAATACCTCATTAAAATTGTGTAAATGACATCTTAATTTGCAAACATAACATAATTGGTTTAAAATGAAAATATTGTTCAGATTAACTACTTTTTAAGGGCCAATAACTTGTGCTACCCTAAAGTAAACACTACAAAAGGAATTACGAATGGAAAAACTTTTATACCTTTACTTGCTGTTACAAAGGCGTTACAAAGGCGCAATTGTAAGTTAGGTAAAGAGACAGTTATCGGAGGTTGCTATTTGGAACTTCAAGGCATGATGAGTTAAATTTTGTTCATTTTCGATGAAAAATTTCTTGCCATAAATTTGGAAAAAGGTTCTGCCCTTTAATTAGACAAATGAAAATACGTAAAAAATTACTCATCGAACAATAGAAATAGAAAATAAGATAATGCATAAAATAAACAACTTCTAAAAATGATTTTACACCAGTTAAAATGTCATTATAGTGAATCACGCATAGGTTTCAAAGAAATACCGCTTTGTAAAGAAGTCATAATAGAGATTTCGTTAGATGTTTCTCCTTCTTATATTAAAGCTCCTGGCTCTATATGATGTCCTTAAAGAACTGTAATAACAGCATTTATCATTTATCATCTGAGAACTTATCTGAACATCTTTTGACCCCAGCCAGAACTCCGGCCAGCAAGTTGACTGAACGTATGGTTTTGATACTGATATAAAATTGATTTACTAACCACACATAACCGATCCTGCCGGATGTAAAGTCAGTCCCAAAGATACTACGTTGCAGTACTCAGGGTTTGAATACGCTGCATTGCGGTAGAATTTATTTTTAATTTTTCATTGAAAGAGCTTATAGTTGCTTGGGTAGAAACTAGTAGCTATATGTTAGGCTATTTATAAAGTATATGTATCAGTAATATGTGTGTTTTGAGTATTTAAATCGAACAATGTCAGTTTCAAAGTTAATAGTTTATTTATACCCTTTTTGATGTGAACTGATGTGAACAAATATAAGACTTCTACGTAGAATAGTACTGGAATATTTTATGGACTTACACCGTAAATCACCGTGTTCAAACCCTGACCACTAATAGGTATTCTCTGCATCCAGTAGGATCGGTTGTGCGTGGTTGGTAAATCCAATTAGTTAATCAGATGTTTGCACCTAAGATTATGTTGCCACAACTGCCAACCGTGAAATCTTTAATATATAAGGAAAGAAGACCAGTTTAGCACTTACAACATGATTGGTACATGCCGAGTCGAGAATGTGACTGTTTTTTGTGGTTTCTGTTTTATTTATAAGAAGAGAATTTAATTTCTTTATTATAACTGGAATCTTATCATTTTCTTATCATTAGGTTACCATCTTAACTGCCTTGCAATGACGCGAAATGAGGAAAATATTGTTAGTTGGTTTGATTTGTGACAACTCTTTTATCTGCCACATTGTTATTAAAAAAATTAAACTTATCTAAAAATTTTTCTGTTGCTTTTTCTGTTATTTTAATAAATATTTTTGATTTAGCTGAAAATAATTTTTTTACCGGACTAAAGTTTAGAAATGGTATTGGAAGCAGGGAGTACATTAGGTTATTATATTACTTTGTTTATTTGTTTTTTATACTTATTAGGTTGGCCCTAATTGCACTGCTAGTAATTACTGTGATGACACAAGTCGATGCTTTGATATTTGCGAACATCCATTTTATAAATGTGTGCAAAGTAAGATGTTTTTTATTTTTATCTTTTTAATTTATTTGTCTAAATCTTAATAGTTTTAGTTAGTTGATAAATCATCTATAAATTATTCATTTACATATCTTGTAAAACTAAACGCTCGAGCTTCGATCTAATGCTACTGGAAGCATCTTTTATCAAAATACATGATTCTGAAACTGTGTTAAAAACAAAAGAAATTCGCGGTAAACATGAGAGAAAATAACTGCTAAATCTTATAACTTGAAACAAATGTTTTTGTGCACGGTCCAATCCCCTTAGACCACTTGGTCAACCAGCTCGGATGTCCGATTGGTCTAAAGCATTGCCCCGGAAAGCCAACTGTTCCCAAGGTTGTATGAGTATCGTGAGTTCGAATACCGCTCGGAGCACTAACTTTAGAGTATAAGTCGAATAAATTAAAATGTCCATGTGAGTTTAAAACCTTTTATTATAGTTTATTACCCTTTTTAGATATACCAATACTTTGGTGAGTCACTGCTTATCATTATTTCAATTTACACTTTAACACAAAAGATTTAATAATATCAGACTTGACCGTGCACAAGTGTAAGAAAAATTTTTCCAACGTACCATGTCTTTTGAATAACTATGCTGGAAGTAATTAAAGTGCAGCAAATTGAGAAAAAATAGGTACATTTAAAAGATGTTCAATTTAAGAACAAATGCAAATTAACCAAAAACGTACTATTCCTCCTGTTCAGCATTTTTCCTTAGGTCGATATTTCATGTGTGGGATATTTGTTTTTTGTTTTTGGTTGTCCCCTTTTATTTATATTCTTTTTTTGATTTTGCTTTAAATTTTATTTTAATTTTAGAAAGTTAAATATTCAGTAAATAAGAAGTTTAATTTTTCCTATTAATTTGCCAAAGATTGTTCTGATGATAGACTGTTCTGACTGTCATAGATGATTTCTTAAATTGAAGAAATTTAATGACACCTGATTTAGAACATTTAATAATTTTCCACTCATCCGCGAGGGCAGTTTTTTTCATCTCTAGTTATTAAATATTAAGTAGTTAAGACTTTTTAATATGTATTTTGAATTGGGAAATAAAATTTTCACGGAAACCAAAAAAAAGCTATAAAGTCCAACAAATTAGGTATTAAATGATGTTTTTAGTATTTTTACACGAAATAAGCCTTTAAATAATAGTTTTAATAAAAAACAACATAAAAAAAAAGTTGACCCTATTTTATCTGGAAAAAAAACTTTTCAATTTTTTTTACCACCTGATGAGAGAGACCGTGGTAAGAGATGACGTCATAGTTTTTTCATTTTTTTTTTCGTTTATCCTTTTGAGAAATAGACACATAATTAGACAACAAAAAGTTTACCCTCTAAATAAATAAGTTGTTTTCTATTTATTTAGGAAAAATTGCCAGGGTATGGCATTTTTGCAACCCCCTGCCCCTCCCTCCAGATAAAAGAGGGTCAAAAGAAGTCATTAAATTTATAAAAGAACCATTCAGTTTAATAAATGGAAGAAAACTTCTATTGAATTTTAATATCAAAATAAACTTAAAGCTCACACACGATGTTTGTAATATATACGTTTTTATGTATAAACATTTTATACTTTATATTCTGTTAAATTCAAAGTCTACAAAACCAAAACATAAATACATTAATTAAAATATACAGTACATTATCAAATATATATCTATGTCATGTCATTGTCGATCCTCATTAAAACATTTTTGATTATAGATACGATATTTTTTGCGCTAACATTTTTTTTATTGTTGTATACAGAATAATAAAAATAGAATGAGAATAATTTTTTTTTAATTTGTTTGTAGTTGAAAATATCGCCATTGGAAAAGAAGCTGACATGTCAACAAAAATTCCAAGTCCAACTAGATGCATAGATGGTAACCCCTTTAGCCACTGTTACACAGCGAAAACAGGCTACCATTGGTTTAAATTGGATTTAAAAACAATGCATTGTATTCTATGGATAAATTTATTTGTGAGAAGGAGAAATGCGATATATTATAGTCGACTTAACAATTTTTTCATTTATATTGGAAATTCTGATGTTATAACTGAAAATAGTTATTATGGTATCAGCAACCAAGTTTAAAAAATACACTAACGAAACTATGACATTTGCAGGACGTTATGTTTATCTATATGATCCAGTATGGAGAAGTGATCATATGAATTTTGCTGATATGAAAGTGTATGGTTTTATACTTTAAAAAAACAACGCTATCCCTACTATAACTTTGTGAAACAAAAGATTTCCACATAAATAGTATCCTGAGCTAAATAGTTTTTAATTATTTTACTAGTATTTATCTTCTGAATCGATATAGACGATTTTAAAAAGCTTTACAATACATAAATTTCAATATAGGTTCTACAAAATTAACTTCGTGTCAATAAGAACTTTTAATTATATAAAATATGCTCAACGGTCTGAACGCCGAAGAGTAAAGGCAGATTTTTTTTAGGAAAATTAAACCATCCAATGGTGATTAATTATTACACACTTGACGTTTCAGAGAAAAACGTTAAGAGTAGTATGCACAACAACAATTCAATATAAGCACCTTTGTAATAATTTGCTATAGAACCTTAGAATTTATCTATATATTCGTCAGTTTCAAAATTGCTTTTCACTGCCCATCAAGAAAGGAAGCTTCACGTTTTGAATATAAGAAAGATTAAGAACACATCTAGGTTTATTGATGACCTTTTAGCATTGAATGGTGATAACATCTTCGAACAAAACCATCATCAGATATACCCAAAAGAGCTTGTTCTCAAAAAAGAAAACGCTGATAAAT
>JAYJMI010444395.1:0-92217 GCA_036873855.1 Sarsia tubulosa
CGATCCATGCCTTGTTTATATCCCATCATTCCAGTTTAATCTATTTTAAACTGAGGCGAGACTTTTCACACAGTCTCTCACGCTTTCGGCTACATTCTACTCCTTTGTAGCCGAAACGGTAACGCTTTGGTTCGTTTCCAAGTATTTTGAGACAGTCTACGAGCTCGCACGCCACACGCTGACATGAGAAGGACAATATCCGGTTTACATGTTGAGGACGACAGGCTGGGAGGTGGCTCTTCTTCTAGCCTAAACTTGTCAAAGGCGTCGCAACCACCTGATGATCTTTTGGTATCGAAGTTTCGCGGCGATGACGGAGCATCGCCCTCCACAAAAAAGGACGCCTCAACGAGGCGTCCTTTTGTTTTAAAACTTAGCTACGCTTACTCAGCGCTTGGCATGGGCACGTCTACTTCGACGTCACCTTCGTAATCCACACCTGGTAGCCCGAAACCAAACAGCCTGAGGAAGTTCTTTTGATAACCAGGAAAATCGGAAAGCGCATTTAAGTTCTCACTGGAGATCTCTGGCCAAACGTCCGCAACGGCTTGTTGAATATCTGCCTGCATTTCCCAGTCGTCGATTCGAATACGACCAAGATCATCGAGTTGGAGCGCATCTCCATAAAGGCGCTCATTGAACAGACGTACCATTTGTTCGATACAGTCCTCATGGTTGCCTTTAGCTTTCATGATCTTGAACAAGATCGAAATATAAAGCGGCACAACTGGAATCGCAGAACTAGCTTGTGTCACCACTGCTTTATTAATCGCAACGTAGGCTTCACAGTCGTGAGCTTCCGTAATCGCAGCGGCAGCGCGTTCAACGTCTTTCTTTGCCTGACCGATCGTGCCGTTGGTATACACAGGCCATGTGATTTCGGGTCCGATATAAGAATACGCAACAGACTTTGCACCCGACGCAAGCACGCCGGCTTCATCCAAAGCATTCATCCACATCTCCCAGTCTTCACCACCCATGACTTTAACCGTGTGGTCGATCTCTTCTTGAGATGCTGACTCAATCGTCACTTCGCTCACTGCACCTTTATCGGTATCAAGTGTGCGATTAGTATAGCTTTCGCCAATTGGCTTGAGGACTGACTTATAAGTTTCACCATCAGTTGGATCGGTGCGACGCGGTGATGCCAAACTGTAAATAACGAGATCTACTTGACCGAGGTCTGCTTTGATTGTCTCGATGGTTTGTGCTTTGATTTCGTTTGAAAAGGCGTCGCCGTTAATGCTTTTCGCATAGAGGCCTGCTTCGTGAGCAGCTTTTTCGAGAGCAACCGAATTATACCAACCCGCGCTAGCTGGCTTACCCTTCATTGAAGGACGCTCAAAAAAGACGCCGAGTGTGGCCGCATCGGAGCCGAATGCGGCTGCAACACGCGTCGAGAGGCCGTAACCTGTCGATGATCCAATCACCAAGACCTTCTTCGGGCCATTGGGATTCTTCGTTGCCTTGGCAACTTCAATTTCTTCGCGCACCTTGGCTTCGCAGCCATCTGGGTGTGCAGTTATACAAACAAATCCTCGGATACGTGGTTTTACGATCATGCTTCTCTTTCTTGTGTATGAAAATTAGGTGGTGAAAGATGAAATGAAAGTGATATCTAGTCACAGTGGCAATCGGTAATTCACGATGAAATCGTGGCATAAAAAAGGCCGCTTCGTCAGAAGCGGCCTTTTTGAAAAAATGATACAATCGGAGTTATGGAGCTGTCGGCATCGGTGCTGCAGGCATTGCCGGAGCGCCGCCGCCCATGCCTTGTCCCATCATCATAAGCCCCATGATTGGCATCATCGCACCTTGAATTGCTTGGTCGAATTGCTCTTGCGTCTCTGCGGCTTCAATCTGTGTCAATACACCATCCAGCATCGTCAATACACCAAGCATCTGTGGCTTCTGCGCTGCGGTCTCCTCTGGAGTCACCGCCTCAAGAGCTGCGATTGCTCCATCCATATTCTTTGACCAGTCGGTAGCCATTTCGACAGGCACCCAACGATTTTCAACCTTAACCAACTCCCCGGTTTCGGATCCACCCGCGAACGCCATATTCAAGGTCGCGGTGCTCTCGGTTTGTTCAACCACAGTGACCTCCGCCTGGCTCAAATCGTCTAAACTAGGTTGCCCAGTCTCATCTAATTTGGACAACTCGACAGTCAACTTAGCCAATTCCGATACGGTGCTATCAAAAAACTTCTGCCCCGCGAAAGATTGAAGGCCAGCACTTGTGGCAATATCACTCGAAGTAATCACTTCGAAGAGTTGAACCAAAGTTGGAATGGCTTGTTCGAGCTGTTGCTTCTGCGCTTCTTCAGCTTGTCCCATCATGGCAGTGCCAAGGATGAAGTCTTTTTGCTTCCCAGCAACCTGGCCAAGACGCCCCACAAAGGCGAATGTCTGATCATAAAGCTCCGCATCGATCTTGGTGCCAGCCAGTTGAACGATCTGATTGATATCACTTTGGTAGCTTGCTGGCATCGCTTGCCAGAGGATACCACCATTGCTGTCAGCTAGCTCAGAGAAAATAACTTTCATCGCTGCATCCGGTGCATCCGGAATCGTGACTCGAGCAGCCGCCTTCGAGCTAGCAGAGCTAGACGTATCGTCTGCTGGCTGACCACAGCCAGTGAAAAAGAGTGCTCCAGCAGCAAGCCCGAGCGAGAGAGTGTACATCGTAGATTTCATAAGTATAATTTTAGTAGGGTTAAGGCAAAAAAAACCTCGGAATTGGTTCCGAGGCTTCTCGTAAATTAGTTGGCAACTTAGCCAGCGGTCGCTGCCGCCATTTCTTCGCGAGCTTTTTCAGCAAGTGGTGTGGAGAGATAGCGCTCACCGAAACTGCAACCGATAGTGACGATTGTCTTGCCAGCCATCTCTGGACGTTTCGCCAGTTGCATAGCAGCCCAGACATTCGCACCCGTTGAGATACCACAAAGGATGCCGTCTTTCTCTGCAAGCGACTGTGCAGTCGCAAAAGCATCTTCGTTGGAAACCTTGATCACGTCGTCGATGATCTCGGTGTTACAATTCTTTGGGATAAAGCCAGCACCGATACCTTGAATCTTATGCGGACCAGGCTGACCACCGGAAATAACAGGGCTCGCTTCTGGCTCAACCGCTACCGTGAAAAGATCCTTGCGAGCTTTAATGACTTCGGAAACACCAGTGATGGTGCCACCAGTGCCCACACCTGCAACAAACGCGTCGATGTTGCCATCAGTAGCCTTCCAAATTTCTTCCGCAGTTGTTTGACGGTGCACCTCTGGATTTGCTGGATTTTCAAACTGCTGTGGCATAAATGCCTTTTCACCATATTCCTCGACGAGCTCACCTGCACGTGCAATCGCGCCTGGCATCCCCTTCGGCCCAGGAGTCAAAACAATTTCTGCACCTAGCATACGAAGCAACACACGGCGCTCCATCGACATGGTTTCTGGCATAGTGAGGACCAACTTGTAGCCTTTCGCCGCACAAACAAATGCAAGGGCGATACCGGTGTTTCCCGAAGTCGGCTCGATAATAATGCTGCCCTCGCCGATTTTACCGTCGCGCTCAGCAGCTTCGATCATCGCCTTACCGATACGATCTTTCACACTGGCGAGTGGGTTGAAAAATTCACATTTCACGTAGATATTAGCGTCGATGCCAGCAGCTGTGTTGTTGACTCTAACAAGTGGGGTATTGCCCACGGTATCGATAATTGATGCGTATGCTTTGCTCATAATGGTATTATTTTAGTTTAAATTAAAAAAGTGAGTCTTCCAAAACAGCCGAAAACTAGATGGAGGCAAGCATCGATATGATTTTATAATGAAGCATAGGTTTGTTAGGAAGCGACTAAACTCCCGCAATTCGCAAGTCTACATTCGTCAATGCTCTCGCCTAGTACGCAATAATCCCCCCTAATCCGTAAATGAATTCCACATACATATTTCTAAAAGTTTTCCTAATCAGCCTAGTTTATGTCAGCCCAATCCTGATATTTTTAGCTGCGATGATCTCCGGAATTGGACTGTGGATTGGACGTCAGGAGCGATGGAACGTAGTCGATTCCGTTTACTTCGCATTCATAACCGCGACGACTGTAGGCTATGGCGATCTTCACCCTAAATCCAACCGGTCAAAATATGCAGCAATTATAATCGCATTCATCGGTGTCTTGTTCACTGGAATCATCGTTGCGATCGGCATCAACGCTGTCGAAACATCCTTCATTGCGATTCACGGAAAAATGACATAGCCCGTTCAGTTCATCAATGGTCAGTAGGCATAAAAAAACACCGACTAGCGGTGTTTTGATAGAAACGCTTTGCTTCGCTTATCGACGACGTGGACCGAAACTACGCTTCGGTGCGCCACGATTAACGTGTGCATTACGCAAACGATAAACGATACGTGCCTTGTTGAGATCGTAAGGGCTCATTTCCATCTTCACAGTATCTCCCGTCGTGATCTTGATAAAGTGCTTGCGCAACTTACCAGAAATGTGAGCGAGAACTTGGTGTTTGTTCTCAAGTTCCACCCGAAACATAGTGCCCGGTAGGACGGCTACGATTTTGCCTTCGACTTCGACGTATTCTTCGCTTTGTGCTTTTGCCATAGATAATTAGGAAATCGGCGAGAAAATCGCTTTACTCCCAAAAGTCAAGGACGGTCTGAGAGTATCAACGGTTTAAGAATGTGAATTTATCACCTTCCGACTCAATATCTAGTTCATAATTTCACATTTTTAATTGTTTCACCATCTTCGTTGCACTACGCCCTAATTCTCCCATGGACTGCCCATTCGAAAAAATCTTCCCATCCGCTCTAGATCGCAACGCCGATTACTACATGACGCACGCCTACAACGAAGCCATTGAAGCTTGGAAGAAGGACGAAGTACCCATCGGAGCAGTCATCGAGTATCAAGGACGCATCATCGCCTCTGCACACAATCAATCACGCTCAACAAATGACCCGACTGCGCACGCTGAGATCTTGGCAATTTCGCAAGCAACCAACTTCATCGGCGACTGGCGACTCAATGAATGCACGCTCTATGTGACCAAAGAGCCCTGCCCGATGTGCTCCGGCGCCATGGTGATTGCCCGCATGGGCAAAGTTTACTATGGCCTACCCGACCCCAAGATGGGCTGTGTCGGCGGTGCGCTCGACCTAGGTGCAATCCCGGAAAGTAATCATAAGTTCGAATCCGTCGGCGGCGTGCTCGAAGGGCTGAACCACGAGATACTCAAGGCCTTCTTCGATAAAAAACGCCTCGCCAACAAAGAAAAACGCTCAACCGAGCTTACATAACTTCTTCACGATCAAACTGAATCTGTAAAAAGCAACAATTTGTCTCCCAAAAGGCACTTAAAAGGAACCGCACGACTCTCTAATTGATCAAGCTGCCGAAGCTGTAAATTTCGTGTTTACTTACTCAGCAAAAAGAGAGCTGGGTTGCATGCGTCTATCAAAACCGCACAACGTATGCATGAAGCAGCTACTACCCCTACTCGCCTGCGCCCTCCCCATCACCAGCTATGCGGCCAACCCGATCATCATAGACGGAAGTGATCATCGTCTTTTAATCGATTCTCGCGGACGCGTGTGTGCCCTCGAAATAGACAGCGCCGAATTTGCTCTGTGGGATAGTTTCTCAGAATCAAGCACCGACGTAAGACGCTCGACAAATCGCCTTTTCGAACACTTTGGCGACGACTTTGATTTTATCCTCTTCGTCGACAATGTAAGTGAGGGCGGCGGTAGCGGCCGACACTTCTCTGTGAGTAATTCTGTGACAGGCATTGGCAAATCCACCTTCGACGTAACCAGTCTCTACGGCTCTGCTGGAAAGTTAAAGAGCGCCATCCACTTAACCAATCCCAACACACTACGAGGGGGACCTAGCCTCCACGAAATTGCCCATCGTTGGGGAAACAGTCTTGATCTCGTTCCAAACGGAGGTGGTCACTGGGGGTACTCCAGTGTCGGCGGCCAACTGGGTGGCTGGCGACCGGGAACATTCGTCGATCTCAGCGGCGGGCAATACGACGCCGATGGTTTCAACGGAAGCAGCTCGTTTGGCACGTTTGCCAATGGAGGCAATTCACTGCCTTACTCTGAACTCGAACTGTACACTATGGGCCTCATCCCCGCTGGTGATGTTGCAAATTTACTCGTCGCTCAAAATGCAGCATGGGTCGACCAAGCAAATGGCATTTTCAGCGCAAGCTCAGTCGATACGGTAACCATCAACAACATAATCACCCAAGAGGGCGCTCGCTCACCAGATCACACTGCCAGCCAGAAAAGCTTTCGCACCTTAGTGGTACTCCTGACTGATGGCTCCGTCAGTGACGACATCTGGAATCAAATGGACACAGACGCAGCAGCCTTTTCCTTGGCGGGCGACAATGGCAGCTCAATTTATAATTTCTATGAAGCGACTGGCGGTCGTGCCACCATGCAGCTTGATGGACTTCTAGACAGCTTATCCGCCGGCAATGAAGCACTCACAGTCACTTCACCGATTTCATTGTTAGCCGAAAAATTCGGCAACAATCCCCCGTCAATAACTCAGACCACCACCAACCTTAGCAACGACACAACAGCTAGCATACCCTGGCAAAGCACAAGCCCTGCGTGGGTCACAGTCACACCGACTAGTGGAACGCTCGCCCCTGGGGCAAATATCGACGTCACGCTCGCACTCAACGCGACAGCTAACAGTCTTCCACGAGGCAATTATACTGGTGAGGTCACGTTCACGAACACCGACAATAATGTGTATTCCGAAGAACCTGTCGGCCTGCTATTCGCCGACCTCATCTTCGAAGATGACTTCGAAACAGGTAGCTTTTTACCAGATTGGGTTATATCGGGAACCGGCACGTATCGTGTCAGAGTTCTAGACAGTTTCGATCCTGTTGGCAACTTCAAGGCATTGCTCGACGACAGTGTCAGTGACACAGATAATTTCGCAGCCGCACAAATGACACTGACTTTAGACCTCAAGAACTGGTCAAATGTAGTGCTTCGTTTCGATGCAAAAGAGTATTTTGACGAACCTCACTCCCCACCCGCAGCCCCCTTCGACAGCACGGCTGGGTTTGACGGAGTCTCCATACGAGTTTCTAAGGACGCAGACGAATGGTATGAAGTGCAAAGCCTGCGCAGTCTCAGCTCCACCTATGAGACCATAACTGTCGATATCGACGGTGCGCTCAACGAAAACGGCTTGAGCTATACCGATCAGGTTCAAATTCGATTCAACCAATACGATAATTTTGCACTCAACACTGATGGAATCGCCATCGATAATATTCTCATTTCCGGAACGCCTCCGGCTTTCCTAACTTGGGCTTCCAACTTTGGACTGACAGGAGACGAGCTACTCCCGGGCAGCGACACAGATAAGGACGGGCAAACACTGCTCGAAGAATTCGGATTCGACGGCGACCCCACCTCTGGAGCCGACGATGCAAAGAGCCGCACAAGCTTCACCACGATTACGGATGATGACTATTTCACCCTGACAATTCCTGTGCGCGACGGAGCCAGCTTCACTGGAACCGGTTCGCTCTCTGCAACAATTGATGGGATCACCTACGAGATACGAGGCAGTAGCGACCTACAAACATGGACCGCAGAGATTGCTGAGGTCAGCCCAGCCCTCGACTCTGAACTTCCGACTCTGAGCCCAGACTGGGGTTATCGGACCTTCCGCTATCCGATCTCATCTGAAGATGCAATAAAAGCCTTCATCCAAGCACTTGTGACGGAGGCCCCCTAAGCGAGTTCCAAAATCAAAGAATTTCCCCAACACTCATTTGACAGAGGAAAGATCGAGCTTCATCTTCCACGCCTCTCTTACAAACACTAACATAGAATACAAATAGTTATGGCTCACGAATTACCAGCACTTCCTTACGCACACGATGCGCTCGAACCACATTTCGATGCACGCACGATGGAAATCCACCACGGCAAGCACCACAACGCCTACGTCACAAATTTAAATGCCGCACTCGCAGGCACAGGCCTTGAAGACAAGAGCATCTGCGAAATCGTGGGCAACCTCGAAGCCGTTCCTGCTGAAAAGCGCGGCGCCGTTCGCAACAACGGTGGAGGCCACGCCAACCACAGCTTCTTCTGGAAGATCCTGAGCCCAAATGGTGGCGGCGCTCCAACAGGTACACTCGCCGCAGCAATCGACGCTGAACTCGGCGGTTTCGACGCACTCAAGGAAGCCTTCGCCAAAGCAGGCATGACACGCTTCGGTTCTGGCTGGGCATGGCTTATCGTTAAAGCAGACGGCTCCCTCGCCGTGACTTCCACACCAAACCAAGATTGCCCATGCATGACTGGTGTTGCAGAAGTTGAAGGCAAACCAGTCATCGGTCTCGATGTTTGGGAGCACGCATACTACCTCAAGTATCAGAACCTTCGCCCGAGCTACATCGCAGCATTCTGGAACCTTGTGGACTGGAACGCAGCCGAGGCGAACTACACTGCTGCAAAGGCGTAAGCTGCCAGCACAACCCCGGTCTCACGACCGAGGCTACAAATTTAAAACAAAGGCCGTCCCATTTAGGGGCGGCCTTTTTTGTGTTTATAGGGGTGCGACTTGACGCACCCAACAGCTCAATCGCCCGACGCCATTTCAAACAGAATGATTTTTGACAGAATAATTCCCCCTGACACAAGCGTATCATTCTCAAAAAATCATTCTGTCCTTAATTATTCTGTCCAAAAAATTCTACTAGCGTCCCCCTCACCCAAATCACACCGAATCAACGCAGAGCAGCATAGTCAGGCAAGAGTGCCTAACCTACGATTTCTCCCCTGCGTTGTAGCGCTCGATCCATGCGCCGCTCCAGCTGGCGTAATCCCCAGCTTCGATGTGGGCGCGGGCTTGCTCCATAAGATCCAAGAAGAAATGTGTATTGTGAATCGAAAGGAGTGTTGAAGCGAGTAGCTCCTTCGCGGTCACTAGGTGACGCAGATAGGCGCGGCTGAAATTGCGGCAGGTATAATTGTCCGCATCCATTATTGGCTTCGGATCCAATTTAAAACGCTCGTTCTTCAAGTTGAGCACACCGTCTGGGGTAAAGACCGCTGCGTGACGTGCGAGACGTGTTGGCATGACACAATCAAACATATCCATCCCGAGGCCGACCATCTTTAACAGCTGTGGCGGTGTGCCCACTCCCATGACATAGCGTGGCTTTTCCTTAGGCATCACGGGAGCGGTCGCGGCGACTTGACGAATCATTTCTTCTTCCGGCTCACCGACGCTGACCCCGCCGATCGCGTAACCGGGGAAATCCATTTTTGCGAGTTCACGCCCACAGTGCTGGCGCAAATCATCGTAGATCGAACCCTGAATGATACCAAACACATGATGCCCCGACTCAATGAAACCATCATTGGTGGCATGTTCTAAAAACTCACCAGCCCAACGAATCGTTCGCGCAACAGCAGCCTCACACTCATCGCGTTCGCATGGATATGGTGGGCACTCGTCGAGCACCATCGCGATGTCAGTATCCAAATTCTTCTGAATCTCATAGCAGTTCTGTGGCCCGAGAAACAATTTACGCCCGTCCAAGTGCGAACGAAATTCGATGCCTTTTTCAGTGATTTTGCGAAGCTTTGACAGGCTGAAGACCTGAAAGCCCCCACTATCCGTCAAAATGGGCTTATCCCAATTCATAAATTTATGCAGGCCGCCCATTTCCTTAATTAACTCCGAGCTAGGGCGAATGTTCAAATGGTAGGTATTTCCCAGAATGATCTGTGCGCCGACCTCATTAATTTGCGCAGGCGTCATACCCTTTACGGTGGCTTGCGTGCCAACAGGCATAAAAATCGGTGTCTGGATATCCCCGTGTCGAGTCTTGAGAACTCCACGCCGTGCCTGACCATCTTCTTTGAGCAATGTAAACATTGAAAAGGAGTTAGCAGTGAGAAGCTGGGAGTTAGAAGCCTAAAATCAAAGGGTAACGCAGGCGCGTCCCGCGCCGCACCCGAACGACCTTCGAAAATATCGCCTAGCATGACGTCATGCGGTGCGGGACGCACCTGCGCTACCCGAAAAGCCATGCGGTGTGGGACACACCTGCGTTACCATGTTTGACTAGATGCTTAATGGCGATTTCAATAGAGTCACTTCAATGGGCGATTTTAAACGCATTCGACTGCAACACGGTATCCCTTCTTGGGTAGAAGATGGCGCAACCTACTTCATTACAATTAATACAGCCCAAAGAGGCACGAATCAATTGGCAAAACCCACGATCGCTGAGGCGATCAAACAAGCCATTCAAGTTTATACAAACTCCTGTAAATGGCATCCACAACTAGCCGTCATAATGCCTGACCACCTGCACCTACTCACCTCTTTGAACACGGCACAATTTAGTATTTCTCAAATTGTCTCACCTTGGAAAAGCTATCTCAAGAAGTCTCAGAATCTCCAATGGCAAGAGGGCTTTTTCGAGCACCGCATTCGTGACCGTGTATCCATGGAAGAAAAGGAGCACTATTTACGAATGAACCCCGTAAGGGCCGGTTTAGTCAACACTCCCGAAGATTGGTCCTACACTTGGTCAGGTTCCGACTTTCAAAGGTAGCGCAGGCGCGTCCCGCGCCGCACCCGAACGACCTCCAGACTCTGGCGAACACGACGCCAATGCGCACCGAGACGGTGCCGCGCTACCCCAATTCGGTAGCGCAGGTGCGTCCCGCACCGCACTCGAACGACCGAAAACACTCGCTTAAACCACGAAATGCGGTGCAGGACGCACCTGCGCCACCTTTGATTCAAAGTTCGACGTTGAATGTTCGGCGTTCCGCGTTCTTAGTGTGCGGCCTTATGAGTCTCGACATACCAAGTATCCAAGAAATAGACGGCAGCGGCATGCGTTTTGCCGTGATTGCCTCGCGCTACAATGAAGCCTTGGTCGATTCTCTGGTGCAACATGCCTGCTCAACAATCCAGTCCGCAGGTGCCAACACACCGATAATCGAACGCGTGCCGGGGGCTGCAGAGCTGCCTTTCGCAGCAGCCACTTTGGCTAACCACTCCAACTTTGATGCCATCATCGTGATCGGCGTCGTCATCGCCGGAGATACCAACCACCACGAAATTATTGGCGACAGCACTGCCACCGCTCTGTTAGATCTCAGCATCGCACAGCAGGTCCCCATAATCAACGGTATCCTAGTGGTCAACAATCTCGCCCAAGCCGAAGCTCGCGCCGGCACCGAAATCAACCGTGGCAAAGAATTTGCCCAAGCAGCCCTCGAAATGGCTCAATTTACAAAAAAATGGAAGACAACGAAACACCAGTAAGGCGCCCATCACAGCGCCGTGAAAACCGCATGTGTGCGGTACAATTCCTCTATCAATGGGAACTGAATAAACCGGAGCAACTCAACGACGCAGTATGTGTTTTCATCGAGACGCAAGATCACCCTCGTGAGCACTATGCATTTGCTGAAGAGCTCATACATGGAGCGATCGAGCATATAGTTGCTATAGACGATGAGATCAAAGAGCACACCAAGAACTGGACCTTTGAGCGTATCGCCAAAGTAGATCTATCCGTGCTACGCCTCGCAATCTATGAGCTACTTGAGCGCAAAGACATCCCGCCAATCGTCAGTATCAACGAAGCCATTGAACTCGGAAAGATCTTCTCCAACCCAGATTCAAAGCGCTTCATCAACGGCATCCTCGATCAAATGAAAGACAAGATCGACCGCCCATTGCGAACCGCTGAGGAGTAATCCACAAACGACTATGCGTGGACTCTTTAAAAAATTCAAAGATGGGCTCAAGCGCCAAACTCCGACTTTTCAAAAAGCATTCGGCGGTGTTTTCTCGGGCGCCAAGCTCGATCAAGACGCCCTAGAGGAACTAGAAGAAGCGCTCTACACAGCTGACTTCGGCCATCAAACAGTAGAGGAAATCATTGCAGAAATACAAACTGCCTACAAAGCCGACAAGTCGATGCGCGGTGAAGATGCGGCAAAGATTGGTGCAACAGTGTTAACTCGTGTGCTGGAAGGCGCTGAGGGGCGTGTCGAGATCGGCAACAATAACCCAGAAGTCATTTGCCTCGTCGGCGTCAACGGTGCGGGAAAGACGACCACTTCTGCGAAGCTGAGCTATCTGTATCAAAATGACGGGTACAAGGTATTACTTGGCGCTTGTGACACCTTTCGTGCAGCTGCCAACGAACAGATCAAGGCGTGGGCAGACCGCCTTCAGATCGACATCGTCGCCAGCCAACATGGTGCTGATTCTGCGGCCGTTGCCTTCGATGCACTCGCCGCAGCAAAAAGCCGCCAGCGAGACCTTGTGATACTCGACACTGCAGGACGTTTGCACACCAAAAGCAACCTAATGAAGGAGCTCGAGAAGATGCTCCGCGTCATTCACAAACAAGACGAAAGCGCGCCACACCACAGCTGGCTCGTCGTCGACGGCAGCTTAGGCTCCAATTCAATTGAGCAAGCGCGCGCCTTCCACAAAACCTTCCCACTGACTGGCCTCATTATCACGAAGCTCGACGGAACCAGTCGCGGTGGCGCACTGGTCGGCATCTACCGTGAGCTAAAGCTGCCGATTTATTTTGTCGGCCTCGGTGAGCAACCGGACGACCTCCAGCCCTTCTCTGCCAAGAATTATGCGAATGCGATCTTCGGCATTGAGGAGACTTCATATTAAGGCCTCCTTGCAAAGCGCTCACGATATGCTTTAGTATTTCAACTCCTCTGAATCTCAGCATTTAAACACATGTCCACTGCACCCCTCACTGTTAAACTCGCTGAGCGTTCCTATCCGATTCACTTCAGTGATAGCACGGCAGCACTCAAGGCAGACGTCGCGAAACTTCGTGCAGCAGGTCGCAGTGTTCGTGTAATTAGCGATGCACGTGTGCTTAACGCCCACCCGAGCTATCTTGCACAAGCAGGATTTAACGACTCGGAGATCCTTTCCCTACCACATGGTGAACAGACCAAATCGATCGAACGACTCAGTGAAGCGCTCAGCTTTCTTGCCAGCCAGGCGGCGAATCGCGATTGCGCATTGTTTGCATTTGGCGGGGGCGTCATCGGTGACCTCGCAGGCTATGTCGCGGCAAGCTACTTGCGTGGCATCGATTTCTACCAGATTCCGACCACTCTGCTCTCGATGGTAGACAGCTCTGTTGGTGGTAAAACAGGTATTAATCTTCCTGAAGGAAAAAACCTAGTCGGCGCCTTCTGGCAACCCAAAGCAGTCTACATCGACGCGGCTTTACTCCAGACCCTTCCACCGCGTGAGTTTGCCGCCGGCATGGCGGAAGTCATTAAATATGGTATGCTCGCGGATCTTGAACTGTTTAATCAACTCGAAGCACTCGACGGCTTGGATGCCTCATCTGAGGAGCTACCAGCCGTGATTCGTCGTTGTTGCGAAATCAAAGCACACGTAGTCGCTGATGATGAGAAAGAAACCGCAGCAACTGGAGGCCGTGCACTTCTAAACCTTGGTCACACGTTCGCACATGCGATCGAGAATGTTGCTGGCTACGGCCAATACCTTCACGGCGAAGCCGTTGCGATCGGGCTCGATTTAGCCACGCAACTTTCTGTCCACTTGAATCAAATACCCACTGATGATATTCCACGCGTGCAGCGTGTACTCCAACAATTCCAATTGCCAACTAGCATCGAGAAACCACTTGGACTCAAAGACCTCATGGCAGCAATGCAGCGCGACAAGAAAAACCGCATTGGCCGTTTACGTTTCGTCACAATGTCCGCACTCGGGCAAGCCATTACCAGCGACAGCATTGAGAGCGAATTGATTGAGCAAATTTGGCGATCCGCCGGAGCGAAATAAGTTATTTCACAATCGGCAAAATAAAACGGACTGTAGTTCCGCTATCAACCACCGAGCTCAGCTCTAGCTTTGAACTGTGCTTGGCTAAGAATTGATGAATCAACATCAAGCCAACGCCACTGCCACGTTCACCATCTGTACCCACAATACTCTTAATCGACTGCGCGGCACAAACCGCCTCCACCTGCCTAGGCCCCATCCCGATGCCATTATCGATAATCTCAAATAAAAGACCTTCCTCACGCGCATGCACATTGAAACGGACATGTCCCTTGCCATGAGTAAACTTGATCGAATTGCTGACTAAATTCCGCACCACCGAAGCAATCATCAATTCATCGGTACAAATGGTTGAACCTTCAGCGATAGATATCTTCAAATCGATCCCCTTTCGCTCAATCATCGGCGACAGCACTGAAATGGATTTCTCAATCATTTCGGAAACATCGATTACCACCGGATTAAAACCGAGCACACCGACTTCAAAATTCGACCATTCCAACAGATTCTCCAGCATGACATACGTTTCACTGGTGGCGCGATTGAGTGTCTTTATAATCTGCAGCACTTCATCCATCGTGTAGGCGTGATAATTATTCGTTAGCAAATCAGTAATTCCCAATAAGCCGTTAAAAGGTGAGCGCAAATCATGAGCCACCATTTGAAAATGCTGTTTCAATCGATGATGAGCTGATTGTAATTCAGCATAATCCTGCGTAAGCTTATGATTAGAAGCGCGCGATTCCATCTTCGCCATAACTTGTTCCGCGAGTGACTCTAAAGTATTTTTTTGCAGGCCTGTCAGCTCTCGCGGTTTGTCGTCGAGAACACATAAAGTGCCTAGCGCATACCCATCGACGGTTCTTAAAGGAGCCCCTGCGTAAAAACGGACGTTTGGCTCCTCCGTTACCATTGGGTGACTGATAAAGCGGTCATCAGCTAAAGCGTCTTTAACTTCCAAAACGGCATAATCTCGAATGCAATGTGAACTAAAAGACCCTGCTCGCGGCACTTCGTCGACGTCGAAACCAACCTTCGCCTTAATGAATTGCCTCGACTCATCCACCAACACGATGAAGGCAATCGGCACATCACAAATTCGAGCAGCTAACTGAACAACCTCATCATACGCACGTTCAGGCGGGCTATCTAAAATGCCGATACGCCTTAGCGCCATAAGGCGTTCAGTTTCAGAGGTATACTGTAGGGGAGTAGACATAAATACTCAGGATGTCATACTAAACGCAATCCGTGCAATTTTAAAATCACACTCCCCATTTAGGTCAAAAAAACGTCAATTACACGTCTAGTTCGTTCGCAACCTCTTCACGCTTCTTTTTCTCGATACGCAGACCAACCCAGATTGCTAACTCGTAAAGAGCATACATAAACCCAGTCGTCAGCGGCAAAGAGATAAAATCTCCCCCGGGAGACATCAAAGCAGAGAAAATCATTAGCCCCACGAAAACGCCCTTACGTATAGCCTTCAACTTGGAGACTGGCAGGACTTGCAGGTAAACTAGAATCACGATTAAGAGAGGAAACTGAAAGAACGCACCCGTCGCCAAAGAAAACCACACCACCATACTATAGTAGTCAGAAGCCGCCCACAGTAGATCGAAGCCAAAATACTGATTCAGCCGCACACTAAATGCCAAGGTTAGTGGCAGTATAACAAAAAAGGCAAAGGCCGCTCCAGTTAAGAACAGCAAGAACGCTGCTAAACATGCCGGGCGTAAAACCCTACGTTCCTTCACCGTCAATCCAGGCGCAACAAAAGCCGCGAGAAAATAAAGCACAAATGGCATTGAAAGTGTAAAGCCACCGAGCAGCGCAATTTGAAAAAACACGGAGATCACACCCATCGGGCGGTAGGTGATGAGATTCTTATCCACCAACTCAACTGAACCATACGCCGTCAAAATCGGGTGCTTCAACAACCCTGCGATATCTTGGATGAAAAACGCAACGATGAGCAGACCAACAAAGAACGCTAAAACACTGCGACCGACCGTCCAGCGGAATTCCTCTAAGTGCTCCAGAAAAGACATGCCCGCTTCACGACGAGCTGCGGCCTCAGCTTCTAGCTCGGCTTCGTAATCATTGTGATAATCGTCGCTATACCCATCGAGCTCATCGTCTGGATTCGCCGCAAAGCTATCGTCCTCCAAAGTATCGTCAGCATCATGCTCACTATCAAAATCGTAATTCTCCTCAAGGGAGGGATCACTATTCTCGTCACCCTGCGCACGATCCTCCATATCACCCTCTACTGAAGGCTCTTCATCGGGGTTCGGAAGGGGTTCGTCACTGTCTGGCTTATCACTCATTGTTCAATTACACCTACCCATCAATTGAAGGATACGGCAACTGCAATACTTAAAATCTTAGCCGTTGCACGAGTTATGAGCTAATCCATTGACAGACAGAGCTAAATAGCTTTCCTACACGCTTTTCTCACACAAGGCGAACTCATCTCGTTTGCCCATCTCACGTCAACTGGATCATCAATAATAGATAGCATCTTATGCCAGCTAAAAAAGCAAAAAAAGCCACTAAAAAGGCTGTAAAACGCAAGAGCGTTAAAGCAGTAAAATACAGCTACGACTTCGGACAAAAGACCGACGGTAGCGCCAAACTCCGTGAACTTCTCGGAGGTAAAGGTGCCAATCTCGCCGAAATGGCGCGTATTGGACTTCCAGTGCCTCCCGGTTTCACAATCACTACAGAAGTTTGCTCATACTTCTACGACAACGGTCGTCAGTATCCAAAAACGCTCGCTGCTGAAGTGAAAGCTTCGGTTGCTCAAATCGAAAAGGAAGTCGGCAAAAAGCTCGGTGCTGAAAAGAACCCACTTCTTCTTTCTGTCCGTTCCGGTGCTCGTGAATCGATGCCTGGTATGATGGACACGATCCTTAACCTTGGACTCAACGACAAGACGGTTAAGGCACTCGCTAAAGAATCCGGCAACGAAGCTTTCGCATACGATTGCTACCGCCGCTTCATCCAAATGTATGGTGACGTTGTCATGGGCGTGCAAGCGGTCAACGAAAACGATCACTGCCCATTCGAAGGTATCCTCGAAAAACTCCGCGGCGAAGCTGGTGTCGAACTCGACAACGAGCTTACAGCTGCTGACCTCAAGGAGCTAATCAAGCGCTATAAGGCAGTGATCAAGCAACGCACTGGCACGGCTTTCCCGCAAGATGCTTACGAGCAACTCTGGGGGTCCGTCAGCGCCGTATTCAACTCATGGCAGAATGAGCGTGCTACACTTTACCGTCAGAAATACGGCATCCCTGCAGCATGGGGCACCGCTGTTAACGTCCAGGCCATGGTCTTCGGTAACATGGGTGACACTTGCGCAACGGGTGTTGCCTTCACACGTGACCCTGCAAACGGTGAGAAAGTCTTCTACGGCGAATACCTCATCAATGCTCAAGGTGAAGACGTGGTTGCGGGTATCCGCACACCAAACGCGATTGCCATGCTCAAGGATGAGATGCCACACGCACACGCTGACCTCGAAGCTGTTCGCAAGAAACTCGAGAAGCACTTCCGCGACATGCAAGATTTCGAGTTCACCGTTGAAAACGGCAAGCTCTGGATGCTGCAAACTCGTAACGGCAAGCGCACTGGCCTCGCAGCCGTCCGCATCGCTGTTGAGCTTGTTAAAGAAAAGCTCATCGATCAAAAGACTGCGCTGCTTAAGATCCCTGCAGACTCGATCTCTTCCCTTCTTGTTGCGGTCTTCGACCCAGCTGCTGTGAAGAAAGCTAAGGTCCTGACAACGGGTCTTCCAGCTGGTCCTGGCGCTGCATCTGGTAAGATCTGCTTCACCGCTCCTGAAGCTGAAGCAGTAGCTGCCAAGGGTGGTCGCGCAATTCTTTGCCGTGTGGAAACCACACCAGAAGATCTTCGCGGCATGATCGCTGCAGAAGGCATCCTCACATCTCGTGGTGGTGTTTCTTCGCACGCAGCTCTGGTTGCTCGTCAAATGAACAAGGTCTGTGTCTGTGGCGCGGCTGAAGTCGTGATCAGCTATGGCGCTGAAACACTCACAATCGGCAACAAGATCTTCAAGAACGGCGACGACATCTCTATCGATGGCACAACTGGTGAAATCTTCGCTGGTGCAGTTGCAACCGCTCCTTCTGAGGTTGATCAAGTTCTCAACGGTAAGTTGAAGGCTGCTGACAGTTATACATACAAAATGTATGACCAAGTTATGAAATGGGCCGACAAGCATCGCAAGATGGGCGTCCGCACAAATGCTGACTCACCTGAACAAGCCAAATCGGCGATCGCTTATGGCGCTCAAGGTATTGGACTTTGCCGCACAGAGCACATGTTCTTCGAAGGTGATCGCATCACTTTCATGCGTCAGATGATTCTTGCCGCAGACGAAAAGCAACGCCGTGCAGCACTCAAGAAGCTCCTTCCATTCCAGCGCAAGGACTTCACTGGTCTCTTCAAGGCAATGGGCGGTCTTCCTGTAACTGTTCGCTTACTCGATCCACCGCTTCACGAGTTCCTTCCTCACGACGAGTCTTCCAAGCGCGAGCTTGCGAACTCCCTCGGCGTTGACGTCGATGTGATCTCCAACCGCGTTCACGCACTCCACGAATCCAACCCAATGCTTGGTCACCGTGGTTGCCGTCTCGGTATTTCCTACCCGGAAATCACAGAGATGCAGGCACGTGCGATCTTCGAAGCGGCTGCAGCTTGCTACAAGCTCAAGAAGCCAATCAAGGTGATTCCTGAAGTGATGATTCCTCTCGTCGGTTTTGCTGATGAGCTCAAGAATCAAGTTGCAGTTGTTCACCGTGTGGCTGCTGAAGTCATGGAGAAGAAGGGCATCAAGTTCAAATACCTCGTCGGCACAATGATCGAAGTCCCTCGTGGTGCTTTGACAGCTGATGAGATTGCAGAAACTGCAGAGTTCTTCTCCTTCGGCACCAATGATTTGACTCAGACTGGTCTCGGCATGAGCCGTGACGATGCTGGTTCATTCCTCGGTCAATACAAGGATCTCGACATCCTCCCACAAAACCCATTCGCATCCATTGATGCAGCGGGTGTTGGACAGCTTGTTGAAATCGGCGTTCAAAAAGGCCGTCAGACTAAAAAGGGTCTCAAGCTCGGCGTCTGTGGTGAACACGGCGGCGATCCAGCCTCCATCGAGTTCTTCCACAATGCAGGACTCGACTACGTCAGCTGCTCGCCTCCACGCGTTCCAGTTGCTCGCCTATCCGCTGCACAAGCAGCGCTTAAAGCGAAGAAATAGCCTGAACTAAGTTCAATCGAAACAAAGCCCTTCCGAGAAATCGGAAGGGCTTTTTTTGGATCCACCGTCAATTGCTAAAAAAAGGAGCGTCCGTATTAGGGTGCAATAATAAGTGCGGGGTATGGTAGCGCAGGCGCGTCTCGCGCCGCACGGGTGTTTGAGAGCGCCAGATGCGCACGACGGGTGCGCACCGAGACGGTGCTGCGCTACCCTTTAAAGCATATTTACCCCGCACTTTAAATTACATCCAGGCTACACTCGCAAACTTACAACAGTGGAAAACCGAGCACTTGAACGAATTGGTGAGCTGAAAAGATGACAGACATTCAACACAAAAAGCTCATAATATATCAGTTAGCCATGGAGATACTTAGGCATACCTTTGATGGGTTAGTTTTCTCGACGCCGCAGACATCAATCAACCGATCCACAACTTGTATACGCTCATACTCCGCTTCCAGTAAGTTCTTCGGGCTGCCTTCATGTCTGCTATGTTTCATCATACTCCATAGTGATAAAACTGAAACCAACTGTGCTGGGTTCAGTTTGGTAACTAATCTTTATCCGATTACGGTCTGATGGCGTTTGGATCTACCTCCAGGCGACCGAAGGCTTGTTCTGCGGTGATAACCGATGAGCTGAGGAAGCGCAGATTACGCTGGCCATCGGCTTCACTGACAACCGAGCGGGTGCCGATTTCAAAAGTGCCAAGATCTTCGTTGGTCAATCCTTCGATCAGGAGAACATCATCAACTGCGCTGACTACCGTGACGTCTAGAGCAGCAAATACGTCGAGGCCAATGGTGATCGGGCTGATACTATAGACGGGGCTAGCGTTCGGGCTGTCAGGATCGGTGCCGAACCAGAGTTCGAAGACGTTGACTATACCATCGCCATCGGGGTCAGCATTGAAGCCGATAATGGCGGGATCGGTTTCACCTTCGAAGGGGCCGCCGGGGCCGGTTAACAAAGTTTCCACATGGCCGGCATTCGTGGGAACGGGAAGGTCTAGGATGACGGTCTCACTGGTCGGGGAGCCACTGACGATGAAGCTGAGTTTTCCATCGGCTGTTAGGAGACGTTCTCCGTAGGCGATGTTGTTGAAGGTGATGCCACCTCCAGCTATGGAGCCGTCGATTCCCGTCATGATGATAATGGGCGTCCCGGTGAAACCACTGACGGGGCCGATGACGTTGAGCTGGAGGTTTGCAGTCCCAGCAGCGCGTATTGCAGAGTTTCCAAACTTAATGAAGTCGTGAGTAGAATCGGATTGGAGATCGATTTCAATGGCGGTGTCATTGAGAGCGGTCCCTCCTTCGAAGAAGTCGAAAGTCAGTGTCCCGATTCCAGTGGCGCCGCCGGGTTGGAGAGTGGCGGAGGAACTGAGGGTGGTGCTTCCAGCCTCTACAAGAATAGTTCCTACTCCAGAAAGGGTGCCGCCATCGACCAACAAGTCTTGAGTGATCATGACTCCCTGCGCGTTCAGGGCCAGGACCCCACTGAGCGAGAGGCTATTGTCAACGACTAGAGGTGCAGCCAGCGTAGTAGTCCCGGTCGTAGCGATCGAGAGGTCGAAGAAGTGATTCCCAGCTCCGTTGGTAAAGGTCACCGGACCCGCGACACCGCGGTCCAGAATGAAGGTGCCGCCAGTCATGGCCAAAGTCAGCCCACTGGTGTTCACAGTCGCACCCTCCACGTTGACGTTGCCTGTGCCGTTGAGATTGCCGGAGCCCGCAAGGTTGCCGCCAACATCCACAAGTCCGGTGCCAGTCGGCGTCACCGTGCCGTTGATCACTAGGTCATTGGTCACGTTGAATTGACCGCCGAGCGTGGCGACGTTGACCGTGCCCGTGACGGTCGTCGTAGCGCTCGCACCCGTCGCGTTGAGCTGAGAGATGATGGTGTTCATCGTGCCGCCGAGGTCGTTATTTCCTCCCAGGAAAAGGACGTTAGCACCTAGGTTGAAGGTCCCTCGAATCGTCGAGTTCCCCGAGACCATCATGGCGTTGTTGTTCGTCAGTGTGCCCGGATAGGCGTTGCCCCCGGCGTTCATGTTCAAAACTCCAAGCATGACGCCCGCCGGCAGGTCGTTGGTGCTGATGCCCGTGCCTACGTTAGTGAACTCGACCGTGTCGCCGTTGCCGGGAATTCCGTTGCTCCAGTTGCTGGGGTTGCTCCAAGTTCCGTTGCCCGTCGCGAGGCTCCAGCGGGTGGTCTTGGGAGCGAAGTCCCAGGGAATATTGTTGCCGCCTTGGTCCGTCGAATTGACCGCGGTCACTGCCACGGTCGCCGTGCTGTCCTGGACGCGGCAAGCGTCAATCGTGACGGTGTTGGTCCCGACACGAGTCAGCGTCCATCTGCCGGCGTCGCTCGCCCCGATCGCGTCCTGATCGCGGAGGATCGTCTGATCGCCACCTGAGGTGCGGCCCTCCACAATGAAGCTCGCGCCGTTGTTGACGATCACAGTCGTGCCCTCGGCAAACACGAGGTCCAAGCCCGTGCCACTTCCACTCGTGCCCGAGGTGTCCAGATTCAAGCTGCCGCCAGTGCCGGCACCGACGGTCACTCCGCCGTTAAAGGTCACCGTCTGACTCTTGGTGCTGCCCGTCACGCTGCCCAGGTCACCTAAGTTGAACGGGCCATTGAAGGTGTGGGCGCGGTTGAGGTCGAGCACCCCGCCGTCGATGTTCGTAGCGCCCGTGATCGTCGTCCCGGCCGTGAAGGTCACGATTCCGCCTCCGCCTCCGCCAGTGAGGACGCGGAAAGCGGGCAAGCTGATTGGGGCGGGAACGACGCTAACCGAACCGTTGCGGTCGACCTGGAGCTGACCGCCGGTCCACGTGTCCACTCCGCTGAGGGTGACGGTCGAGCCACCTGTCTGGACCGTCATATTGCTGAGATTCACGAAACCTGGACCAGGCGTCGTGGTCAGGTTGCCAGCTAAATCGAGGGATCCGGCCCCGGTTAAATTCAAGGATCCGGTCCCTGGCACTGTCAAGGCACCTGCCACGTTGATGCTTGGTGTCCCTGCAGAACTCAGGGTTCCGTTTATAAGGAGATCCCCAGTCTGGACCGTGAGGGTGCTGTTGCCGAGCTCCAGATTTACTCCAGTATTCACCGTCGCGAGGTCGGCCTTGAGGGTTCCACTGACGAGCGTCTTCGTTCCCCCACCACCTGCGGTAAACTGGTTGATTCCCGTGCCAGCGGTCAGGGGTGGTGTCAGGTTCTGCACACCTCCGTCGAGAAGAAAGGTTCCGCTCGCAACCCCGTTGTAGGTCACGCTGCCGAAGTTGACTGTTGTGTTACTGCACTGAATCGTGCCGCCCGTCTGCGCGACTGTTCCGCCCGTGCTCGAGATCGGGCCGTTGAGATCGACAGTGCTTCCAGCTACCTGCAGATTGCCCGCCGCGAAGGTCGTGGTGCCGGAAGCCACGATAGGCTGATTCCCCGTGTTGAGAGTGCCAGCCGAGAGCGTCAGATTAGCCGTATCCGTGGCGTCCACGAGCGTGACGGTGTTGCTGCTGCTGATCTCAAGAGCGTCGAAGGTCTGCCCTACCGAGCTCAGGCTCTGAGGTGTCGTGCCGTTGAACAGGAGGGTGCTGGAGCCAGAGGTCGCGAAAGTTCCAGCGCCGCTGAAGGTGACGTTTCCGTCCACCCCAAGCGTGCCCGCTAGTGTCAGAGGCTGGGTCGCTACGAGGTTTGCCGTCGCCGCACCCACGGCAGCAATAGTGCCCCCGGCGGCCAGGGAGGTCGCGCCGTCCTGGAGCACCAAAGTTCCGCTGTTGATCGCGTCGTTCCAAATCACGACGGGAGTCGCGGCGCCGGTATTGTTGACCGTCACCGATCCCAAAGGGTGCCCCGCTTGGGTAATTGCCTGCGCAGCCGTTCCGTCGAGGTTCAAAAGTGTGTGTGTTGAAGTGAAGTCGACGCTCGCAGCCCCGGTGAGGTTGACGTTGCGCCCGACGTTGATCGAGCCGCCAGATCCGGTCAATGTCCCGCCCGCCACTGCGAGGTCGTTGCGGACCAAAGCGCCCTGGTTTGTCAGGACCAAATTACCTGTCTGAACGACGAGGTTGGCCGCCGTCGATCCGTTCACGACCAGTCGGGTGCCCGCCACGTTCACGCCGTTGGCGTTGTTGATCGTAAGGTTGTTGAAACTGTCGTTCGCCGTATCGATGGTCAGCGTTTTGGTCGCTGTGGCTCCTCCTAGGGTGACCGTGCCTCCCGTGAACGTGGTCGTGATCCCGCTGAAGTCGAGGAGCACGCCGTTCAGGTTAGTGTTGCCAATGCCGGAGAGAGTGCCCGAACCCGACACGTTGCCACCGATCGTGAGCGTCGTGCCGAGGTGGCTGAGCGTGCCGTTGATCACGACGTTCGCGCTCGTGACGCTAATGTTGCCGCCGGCCGAGACGGTCTTCGTGCCCGGGCCCAAGGTCAGCGTGCCTGCGTTCGGCACCGCGAGCGTGTTCGCGCCCGTGCTCAGCGCACCACCGCCCAGGTCGTTGGTCGCCCCCTGAAGTGTCAGCGCGCCGGACGCCATGGCCACGGTGCCGCGGGTCGTCGTGTTGCCTGACACCGTCAGCCCGTTGTTCAGCAAGAGCGTCCCCAAATAGCCCGTGCCCTGGCTCATGTCGAGCGAAGCTAGAGTCAAGCCCGCGATATCCAGCGTGCTGTCTCCGTTGTTCGCGTTACTGAAGTGCACGGTATCGTTGTCAACTGGAACACCGTTGGTCCAGTTACCGGGGTTGCTCCAGTTGCCCGGGGCGGACCTAAGCCAGGTTGTGGTCTTGGCGTGAGCGGACGTGCACATCAGGACCAGCAAGAAGCAGACCTGAAGACAGGAGCCGGGGGCAAACATGGCTGCTAGGAATTTGCTGTTGAGGTAGGCCCCTAAGCCAGCCGTTGGGCCGGACCGGAAGGCGAGAAAAAGGGGTTGCCTATTCATGTTAGCATGGTCCCAAGTCATTAGCTGTCGTCAAGGTCATAAGGCACTTCGCCCCGATGGATATTTAGTTCACAAGCTGGTGAATATTGTTTTCTTGTTGCCCTAACACGTTGCGGCCTTGCTCCTCTTGGCCGGCAAGGAGCTCGCGGAACTTATTTTTCATTTCTATGACCTTATTTCTCGATCAGTTATCTGAATTGATCTGAACAGCTTCTTTTTACTGGGCAGCTGATATTTACCCGAAAAATGACAACTAACTGGAATGAATTCTAGAGCATCGAGAAACCTGTGTTGCGCTGTGAAGGACTTCTTTAAATAGGTGTGATTAGAACGACATCTTGAGGTAAATGGCCAAGATAATCTTCGGTTATGCCTGATAAAAGCCGCTGTTCTTTGCTGAGAATTCGAAAAGGAAAGCTATGAATTGCAGGGTCTCAAGCTCGGCGCCTGTGGTGAACACGGCGGCGATCCAGCCTCTATTGAGTTCTTCCACAATGCAGGACTCGACTACGTCAGCTGCTCGCCTCCACGCGTTCCAGTTGCTCGCCTATCCGCTGCACAAGCAGCGCTAAAAGCGAAGAAGTAGCCTGAACTAAGTTCAATCGAAACAAAGCCCTTCCGAGAAATCGGAAGGGCTTTGTTATGCGAAGTCTTAATCTGAATTCTACATTCGGAAGCGTCGGGCTTACGCTTTCGCAAAGCGACGGCGCACATGCCAGCTAAGCCATCACTACGAATACAAAATTTGGGCAGAATAATTTCGACTCTGACGTTTCACGAATATGATTCGTGACAAATGGTAGAACTTTTTTGCAGAGAAAAAATTTCATTCAATCACGTTAAAAATTATTCTGCCCAAACTCATCCTACCCCGTTCCCCTAATATACATCACGCAAGTAGCGCTTCGTTTTCTTCAACGCTTCGACATAAGCCTTCGCTTCGTCCTCAGTCTTACCACCAGCGATTTCAACTGCCTTATGAATTGCGGCATCGACATCCTTCGCCATGCGCGAGGCATCACCACAAATGTAAATGTAGCCACCCTCTTCGAGCCATGCATAAAACTCTTCCGCATGCTCGACGATACGATTCTGCACATAGATTTTAGCTTCTTGATCTCTAGAAAACGCAGTGTCGAAACGTGTCAGTAAACCGTTCTTCATCCATGCAGTAATCTGCTCTTCATAGAGAAAGTCAGTCGCTTGATGCTGATCACCAAACAGTAGCCAGTTCTTTCCCTTTGCACCACGTACTTCGCGCTCTTCTAGAAATGCACGAAATGGTGCAATACCAGTACCAGGGCCGATCATGATTGCGGGAGCATCGTTATTCTCAGCCAAACGAAAGGCCTTGTTCGAATGCATATACACTTTAACCGGACGATCCAACTTGTGATCAGCCAAGTAAGTCGAGCAAACCCCCAAACGCTTACGACCGTGTAAATCATAGGTCACCTTGCCGACAGTTAGATGCACTTCGCCAGGATGCGCATTCGGGCTCGAAGAAATCGAATAGAGACGTGGATTCAAAGCCTTCAGCGGTGCCACAAGATATTCTGTTGTTGGGAACTTTACATCGAAATCGGCTATCGGATCCACCAAACCACGACCCGCAATGTAAGCCTTACGCTTTGCTTCATCTGCCAAGATTTCCTTCAGTTCGGCATTCTTGGTTAAACGTCCACAAGCGATTAAAAAGGGCTCAGTCAGCACACTAACATCATAGTGAAAGCGCAGCGCTTCGAAGATTTGCTGGTCATCCCCATGCGGCACGGGAGCTAACTCATGTGGCTCAAATCCAGCAGCCGCAATGACCTCATCGACCAGCTTCACATTGTTCTCAGGAAAGACACCGAGCGCATCCCCTACTTCATAATCGATGCCCGAACCTTCAAGCGAGATCTCCACGTGGTGCGTTACTTTGGAAGAACCTTCTTTATTCAAGTTCTCCGTCTTCAGAAGCTTAGCTTCAAATGGATTCTTCTTTGTAAATTGTGGCTCATCACTATCATCCTCATCAGCAGCGACTACAACAGGCGCAGCTCCGGCGTCACCAAGAACTGACTGTGCGGAAGCAATCCACTCAGCAAAGCCATCATCAGGATCGCCATCACACTCTACCATAGGCGCCATACGTTTGGCACCGAGAGTTTCCAGGCGTGCATCGAACTCCTTACTGCATTGGCAGTAATCTGGATACGATGAATCGCCCAAGCCAAGCACGGAGTAATTAACTCCAGAAAGATCCGGCGCACCATCAGCCATCAGAGCCGCGTGAAACGACTGTGCATTGTCAGGCGGCTCACCTTCACCGTATGTGCTGGTGATCAGGAGCACATGCTCCACTGCCTTGAGGTCTTCAGGCGTGACATCTGCCATATCGAGCACTTTGGGCTCACAGTTTGCGGCTTTCAGCCGTTTAGCTGCTTTCTTACCAAGCGTCTCCGAGGTGCCGGTTTGCGAACCGTATAATATAGTTACTGGCGTTGCCGCGACAGGGGCCGAGCCGCCAGATGCATCATTAGACGAGTAGAGACCCGCGAGAAAGCCATTAAGCCACGCGCGTTGATCTTCGTTAAAAGGTGCTGTTTCAGGAATAAAAGGTGCAGTCATATTTAATTAAAAAATAGGAATTACGAATTAGGAATTTTCTATCGTTACGGCGCAGGCTTTATAAGAGGGCTGCTTTGAATAGGGGTCGAACGCGTCTGCAGTTAGATGATTTGTCACCCGATAATGCATCGGCATAAAGAGCTGCCCAGGTTGGACACTAGAAAGGATCACCGCTGTTGCTTCGACTTCACCTCGGCGTGAGCGAATACTGACTTGTGTGTTTGGGCGAATACCCAGTAGCCCCGCATCGACTGGATTAATTTCAACGTATGGTTTTTGAGGATACAGTTTCTTCAGCACATCCGATTTTCCTGTCCGCGTTTGGGTATGCCACTGAGAAGAAGTACCGCGCCCAGTTAAGAGAATAAATGGATATTCTTTATTCGCGGGCTCGGGCATTGCCTGCGGCGCTTCAAAGAAAAACTTCGCTTTGCCATCCGTATGATAGAATTTATAATCTTCAAACAAGCGACGTTGCCTAGCCAGATCGTTCGATCCTTCAGGATATGGCCACTGAATACCGCCTAGCGCTTCCAAATCAGCATACCCCGAAATCCCTGAAACATCGCAAGGCATTCCCTTGCTTAGGCGTGTCAAGATACGAAAGACCGCTTCTGGGGAATCCCAGCCTTTAAACAAATCTGCACAGCCCCAATGATGTGCAATCAGGCGGAAAATGTTAAAATCTGAGAGTGCCTGTCCTGGGGCCTTCCTCACTTTACGAGTGATACCAATTCGGCGTTCTGAGTTAATAAACACACCATCCTTCTCTCCCCAACCTGCCGCAGGCAATACGAGGTCAGCAATCTCAGCAGATTCTGTGCTGTAATACATATCTTGAACGACAAGAAAATCCAATTTCTCACGCACCCTGCGGAAGCGCTTTTGATTTATCCATGAATGCGCCGTGTTCGTCGCCACCAACCAAAGACCTTTAATTTCACCTCGGTCAATCGCATCAATAATCTCATAATACGAAAGACTTTGCTGGTCAGGAATCCGCTCAACGGGAATATCTAGAACCTCGGCAACTGCTTGACGATCTGCTTCGCTTTCAAAATTACGTCCTCCCAGTAAGCCGGACGTGTTACTAAACAGACGCGATCCCATCGCATTACACTGACCGGTGATCGAATTCGCACCCGTTCCGGGCTTACCGATATTACCAGTCATTAAGGCGAGATTGATCATCGATTGTGCAAGACGTGTGCCTTCATAGCTCTGATTCACTCCCATGGTCCACCAAAACGAAACACGTTTACCTGATGCGATGAGTCGTGCTATACGCTCCAATTGCTCAACAGGCAAACCTGTCGCCCCAGCGGCGGTGAGTAAACTGTAGTCAGCTAAAAATGCGGCGAACGCATCATAGTCATTCGTATGCGCATCAATGAAATCACGATCGACTAAGCCAAGCTCAACAATATGAGCGGCAAGTCCATAAAAGAGTTCAAGGTCGGACTTCGGCTGCAAGGGAAGAAAATCAGTCGCAGCCATTGCGGTCTCGGTCTTACGCGGATCCACCACAATGATCTCTGGCTGACGTTTGTTGCGCATCACACGCTGCCACATGATTGGGTGCGCAATACACGGATTCGCGCCGACAAAAATAAGCACATCCGACTCTTCAAAGTCTTGATAAGTATAAGGCGGCGCGTCGTAGCCAAAAGACTGTTTGTACGCAGTAGCTGCAGTTGCCATACATTGGCGTGTGTTACCATCACCATGCACAACCCCCATTCCGAACTTAGCCAAAGAACCAAGAAGGGCCATTTCTTCGGTGACAATTTGCCCCGTGCTCAAGAATGCGACAGAGGCCGGACCATGCTCAGCTTGAATACCTTTAAACCGATCGCAGAACGCATCCATCGCATCAGTCCAAGTCACTGACTCCAGTTCACCCTCAGGATTACGCAAGTATGGCGTCGTCGCGCGATCCGAAGCAGATAGCGGAGTCAGCGCCTCCCACCCTTTCGGACATGCCATGCCCATGTTGACTGGATAAAGACTATTCGCGCTTAAATTGACAGCACTGCCATCTTTCAAGTGCACTTTGAGGGAGCAACCGGTCGCACAAAACCCGCAAATCGAATTAACGGTGGCATCCGGTTTCATTGCATTAGGTACTCGCCCAAGACCATACGCTGCAGGCGTCTGGACGAGTCGCTCGGTCAATACGCCATCGTGACAACGAACTCGCATCTGATCTTTAACAAAATTCACCGCACTCATGAAATCAACCCTCCGGGCATTTTTGGTGCCGTCACTGCTTTAAAGAATAGCACACGCTCAAAGAGCTCACCAATTAAAAGACAAACAAAACCAATAATTGCCCAAACAAACGCATCGGGTTCGACCAATAATAACCCGAAAGCAATCAACCCAACACAACTGAAGAGATAACGAACTCCGAGAGTCGATCGCAGCGGATGTAGCATTAACAAAGCCGACTTCTTGGCAGGCGACATCGCACTCTCTGACGCATTCGTCAGCTGAAAAGTTTCTACAATCAGCTTTAGCATGAAGATGAATAATAACGGATACAGGACGAGAACACTTCCGCTCTTCCCATAGACGGAAATTGCTAAATAACCGGCGAGACCAAGACCTACAGTGCTACCAAAAAACTTCAGTCCACTTAAAGAGAATTTCCAGAACGGACGCTGAGTATCATGGTAAATCATGACTGAGCAGAAAACTCCGACCAAACCACTCAATAACGTCGTCCAGCCAAGCACTTGCTCGATGAATAAAGGAAAGGCACTGACAAAGGGTGCAACCGTGTAGCCAAACGCAACAGCCGAGAATCCACCAAATATAACAATCTCTCGGCTCAACCATGAACGTCGTAGTCCCAAAAATGCACGCCATGCCCCGAGTGGTCGCCCTAAATGGGACGTTGACGCGGCAAGACCAACACCCATCGCAATGAACGCCGCGACGCGCGCGATGGTTGAAAGCAGCCCATCTCCGATGAAGAAAGCGACGCCGTAAAGCCCGACCGACAACTGTGTCAAAACAAGCATCAAGACTAAAGGAAAATGCCCGTGCTCTGGTTTAAGAGAATGTAAATCACCAGCCTCTACATTCCGAGGAATGTCGCGTTTCGTCACATACTGCGTGGTCGGCACCGTATAATCCGGATCTGGTGCCGTCGGTAGAAAACCAGCTCCACCCTTAGCTGCAACTGTCACTACTGACGTATTCACAATCGTAATACTAATTGCCTCCGTAGGGCAGCCTTGCACACAAGCAGGTGCTTCACCCTCTGCAAGTCGATCGTGGCACATATCACATTTACGCACGATACCCAGTTGCTTCGAGTATTTAGGAACGTCATACGGACACTTAAGCGCGCAATATTGGCAACCGATACACTGATCATCCAAATGGCGAACAATGCCAGTTTCAGGATCTTTCTCATACGCTAGGACCGGACAGCCATTCAAACAAGCAGGATCTGCACAATGGTGACAAGCAGTCGTGATCGTTTGCGTATACGATGCATCAGCTAACCCACCACCATGAATGACACCGACATCGCGCCATGTTTCATGATCATCAAGACCATTCAAGCTATGGCATGCAGAGACGCACCCCTTGCAGCCAGTGCAACTATCAAGGTCCACTTTAAACGCATATTGCTCGCCCGAAGACGGCTTCGAAAGTGGAATCAGCTGCTTATAGAATTGCGCCTGCTCAGGCTCAACTTCCGCGGACTCATGCATTGCTGAGAACAGCCCTACTGGAGTCTGCAGCGTGCCCTGCTCTTTGAGGAGCATTTCGATAGGCGAATCTTCGACTGTAAGTGAAGTGTTAATGGCTAATTTTCAATAGGTAATCGCTAATAATCTTAATGCTCACATGAAGCGCATGACGTTCAGGCAATCCGAAGATCAACGCTCTAAGCGGCGACGGCGAAAAGGGTTTTAAGCTCTTCCGCGGAATGGCGCCGTGTAAACTGCCAGAAGGTTTCCTGACCATCTCGCAGGTCGAGATAGACCTGTAGGACATTCAATAGAAGCGGCTTCAAGTCATCGAAAGCAGTTCCAGGAAAAACCTCGTAACCAATAGCCTGACGTTCTTCCACACCACCACCAAGGACAACCGCGTAGCCTTCGACGCTCTCTTCGCCGACTTTAACCTTCGCCCCGATCAAGCCGATATCGCCGATGTAATGCTGTGCGCAAGAGTGATGACACCCAGTGAGATGGATATTAATTGGTTGATCGAGTTCGATTTCAGACTCTAGGAATTCACCCAACTGCAATGCATGGTTCTTTGTATTACTCGCTGCAAATTTGCACCCGACATTACCAGTGCAGGCAACGAGCCCTCCAGATATCGTCGTTGATTTATAATCAAAACCAGTTTCTTGAATCGCCGTTTTCGTAGCCTCTACATCTTCATCGCGAATGCCTGGAATGATTAAATTCTGCCAAGCAGTGAGACGAATATCGCCACGACCGAACCGTGTAGCGATTCGTGCAATCGCTTTCATCTGCTCAGGTGACATACGGCCTACTGGCACGACTACACCGATGTAATTATAGCCAGCTTCGGCCTCTTTATAAACTCCGATGTGTCCATGCTGCAGTGTCGGCTTGCGGGCTTCACATTGCTCCAAAGGAAATTCTACTAAATCAAAAGTCACCTTCTCCTTCGTCTGTTCAAGATATTTCACCACACCCCAGTCATCGACCAAATATTTCAAACGCGCTTTCTTGCGATTGGTGCGATCACCATTCTCCAAAAACACACGAAGCATCGCAGCAGCCAGTGGCACCGCTTGCGATGGCTTGATCAACAAACCACAATCTGAAGCAAATTGCTTATGCCCGGTGATTCCGCAAAGCTGCACTCGGAAGTAAATACCTGGTTCAACACTTTGCCCTTCGCCAACACGCACCGCATAGAATGCGATGTCATTGGTATCCGCACAGGCAGAAATCTGACCACCGCTATCAAAGGCAATGTTGAACTTACGGGGTAAACCATAGAGGTCACGGTTGTTTAAAATGTAATGGTGCATCGCCTTGGCATAAGGCAAGACGTCGAGTAATTCTTGCGGATCAAAACCAGTGGTCGGCGTCGCCGTCACATTGCGCACATTATCAGCACCGGAACCGCGTGAAGTTAAGCCAAGCTCATCGAGCTTTATCAAAGTGGACACCGTATTTACCGGCATAATCTCACGAACTTGAAAATTACCACGCGTGGTCACATCGGCATACCCGCCACCCCAGTCTTCAGCGATCTCCGCCAGCCCTTCAAGTTGATGCGCTTTCAACGCACAGCCAGGAATACGGCAACGTAACATAAACGAATCCTGAGCAGGCTTTACATGAAAGAGTCCATAAAATTTATAACGAAACATCTCTCCGCCCTGAGGAAACTGCTCAATCTCGGAATCCGCCACAATCGTATCCCAAACATCCAAGCCATTACGCTCATACTTAATCTGCTCTTCCTTGCAAAGGTCATCAATCGGAGTGCCATGAACCGACTGCTCTACCGCCTCTGCAGGGCTATCAGTAAACTGCCCCGATCCATTCTGCCCAAGAAACGGCATGCCCGATCGCTGGTTCACCCCAGTAAAGAAGCCTTCTAGATATTGTTTCTGATTTGTCGAAAATGTTGCGTCCATTATTTTGCAGGAATAGCGTTCACCGTGCCAATCCATCAAAAACCTATAGATTAATACATTTATACGTTTTCATAAGAAGCATGAATGCTACTCATGCAATTTCCCTACTCATCGGAACATTAAAAAACCGAGCAAAACGAGCACCAGCGCGGCAAGCACAGCCGACACAGACTTCCAGAATGCAACAGGGTCGCGCTCCATCATCGGTAATCCCTCTCCGCTTAAAAACTCAGAATTAGGCTGTTTTAAATCCGTAAGAAATTCTGAAAGCGCCAGATAACGCGTCTCTGAATGCAGATGCACCGCACGCTCCAGGGCTCCATCGATCCAATTTGGCACCAATGGATTATCCACTGTGACCGAGCGATAGTTCAACAATGAAAAATCGCGCACAGTCTGCGCACGCTCCAAGCCCTCCCCATATGGATGACCTTTCCCGCCACCAAAAAGCTGATATGCTATGACACCAATTGAAAACAAATCTGAGCGCGTGGTTGGTCGACGCTGTAAACTATACTCTGGCGCCGAATAACGCCGCGTGCCCAACTCTACCTGTCGATCAAAAGGCACGTCTGATTCATTAATACCTGCCACCGAGACAGAGCCGAAATCAATGATCTTCACCACACCCTCTTTATCAATGATGATATTATCCGGTTTTAAATCTTGATGTAGCGTTTCCTTCCGGTGTAAAGCGCGCACGCCAGCAACAATTTGCTCCACGATACCAACGACCACTCCCATCTCCGGCCGCGGATTCGCCTGCATCCACGCAGACAGCGTCTGCCCCTCCACATGCTCCATCAGGTAATAAAGAAACTTGGGTGCTTCACATTTCTGTAAAATACGCACCAGATGCGGACTTGAAATACGTCGTCCCACCCACTCCTCGATCAAAAATCGCTCAATGTAGGCCGCATCATCACCATAACGGTCTGCCGGCGTCTTCATCACAACGTGATCACCTGTCCTAGGGTCTGCGACTAAATACAATTGCGAGCGCGGGCTCTCGTCCAAGAGCTTTTCCACCTCATAACCATCCAACACCATTCCAGGTTCCAGTGGCGGCGGAAACGGAAGTCGCCCCAATTCTTCATAAACATCCGAAACAGATACGTCAGCAAGGCCTTCAATCTTCAACAATTGGCAACTGACATTATCCTTACTGCCCGCCTTCAACGCATGCTGGAGTATCGCCTCGCAGGTCGTATCCAAGTCTGAACCTCCCGCTTCAATATGCCGAACCAGCTCAACATCTTTCAAATACTCATGTACCCCATCTGTGCACGTAAACAAGACATCTCCCGCCTCAACCTGCACACGACGATAATCAACATCCAAATTCAACCCCAAGCCCATCGCCCGAGCCAAATAGCCCGTTTCCCGCGAAACCCAAGTGCGATGATCTTGCGTCAACTGCTCCAATTGCCCTTGTCGTAAAACATAAATTCTGACGTCACCAACATGGAAAAAGTGCACGGAATGCGACTTCAACACAAGGGCACTCATGGCACACACGAAGCCCTTACGAGCCTCGACAAACGCCTGCCCCTTACCATACAACCAGCGATTAATCGCCACCAGAACACGATGCCCCGCAGTTTTCACCTGCCATGTGTCCGGTGTGCTATAGTAATCATTCAAAAAACCCTGCACACAAATCTCAGCAGCTTCTCGACCTGCCTCAGCGGACGATACACCATCCGCGATAATCATTGCCACTCCCTTTGCCACCAAAGCCGAGCCTTCGGGGATGCGTATGCCGAGACAGTCGTCATTCTGTTTTTTGACTCCAGCATCCGTCGCCTGTCCATACTGAACAGTGAACTCACTCTTAATGTGCATATCCGTAGCCATAAAGAAAAGAAACCGCGCACCATGCAATTACATAGAGCGCGGCCTCAACCCGATGAAGTCTATCCGACTTCAATCAATTCTACTGTGCCATCTTCCAGAATCTCTGCAGTATGCCCCTTCGGCTCACGCAAAAACATCGATGCTCCAAAGGCCAATAGTGAAGAGGCCGCAATCACCATAAAGAAAGTAGATGCATCCACAAAAGAGTAAACGGTAAGGAAGCAAACCGCGCCAACATTACCATACGCACCTGTCATACCAGCGATTTGACCAGTCATGCGGCGCTGGATCAAAGGAACGAGCGCAAAGACCGCCCCCTCCCCCGCTTGCACGAAGAACGAACAGCACATCGTCGCAATCACAGCGAGTGGAAGTGCCCATGTCGCATTCACTTGTGATAACATGAAATAACCTGCCGCAAGCCCCAGAATCAAAAGAATCATCGTCCAACGACGACCAAACTTGTCACTGATCAAGCCACCCGCAGGTCGCGCAACCAAATTCATAAAAGCAAAGCCCGAAGCCAACATACCGGCTAGCACCGCAGAAAGCCCAAAAGTATCCATAAAAAAGAACGGCAACATCGAAACCACCGCCAACTCAGAACCGAAAGTAACGAAATAATTCACATTCAAGATCGCGACTTGACTGAAGCGATAGCGATGCATCTCTGGAATCGCCTCTGGATTCGCCAACATTTCCTTGTTCACACGATAGATCTGACTGGTTTGAAAAATATACAGAGCGATCAAACCCGCGTAGATAATGTAAGCCACGCTATTGCTTAGCAAGCCGACACCGCCTGAGGACAAACGCCAAGTAAGCACCGCAAGTGCAAGATACATCGGCACATTCATAAAGAGCAGCAAATAAAAGTCCTTACGACTGGTGACTTCCAAACCTCCCGTCTTCTTCGGCTTAAAATAAGTCGAACCTTCAGGTGTATCACGAACCGAATTATAATAGATAATTCCATAAGTAAAGGCGACTGCAGCGGTAACCAACAGCGTATAGCGCCACGCATTTTCACCACCAAAAGCAAGTGTCACAGTGGGCAACAACATGGCTGCTGCCGCAGAACCAAAATTACCCCAGCCCCCGTAGATGCCCTCAGCAAGGCCGACTTGACGCGCGGGAAACCATTCACCCACCATGCGAATACCAATCACAAAGCCTGCCCCAACAAAGCCCATGCCGAATCGAGCCAGTGCAAGCAATTCATACGTCGGCGCTAGGGCAAACAACGAACAAAGAACCCCCGAAGCAAGTAGAAGCAAACTAAACGTCCTTCGCGGACCAAACAAATCCACCAACATACCGATCACGATACGCGACGGGATCGTCAAAGCGACATTCAGAATCAACAATGCTTTCCATTGCAATTCCGAAAGGTCAAATGCCTCCCTGATCGCCATCACCATCGGCGCATGGTTAAACCAAACGACAAAGGTGATGAAGAATGCAACCCACGTAAAGTGAAGCGTTCGAATGCTAGGGTCCTTTAAATTAAAGATATTAAATTTATTCTGAGCCATTGGGTAGTAAGATTTCCTTTCCACACAGAGTGAGGAGATTCGCGAAAAACAAATCCCGCATAGCTACAGTCGTGCCAATACCGCAAATTTACTGAGAATCATCCAAGTAAGTAAGTAATCTCATTGATGAACAAAATTAATACACCCCAAGCTTCTTCACTAATTTCGTCATAACTCATTAAGTTCTCACAACAACTTCACACTCACTTCACACAAACCCTCTACGCTGACGGCATGGAGACTACTAGAGCACACAAACAGACCAAAGAACGCCCATTCAAGCTAGGTCGAACCATCAGCCACTTCCTCTTTGGCGTCTTTCTACCGGCGTTCGCACTCGGTTTCGAAATCGTCACTGGCTTGAGTGACGAGATATTCATCAACCCTATCCCGACCACACTTCATACAATCGTCGTCGGCATCATCCCGTGCATCATTGCGTTTCACATTGTGCGCTTAGCTCGGCGACAACCAGTCGAACAGATCGACTTATACTTAAACAGTATCTGTATCGCGATCACGACAGTGTATTCCGTCATCTATATACCCATTTCACCATTTGCCGCAATGGGGATTGCCTTCTACGGGCTCGGCTTCCTCCCGCTCTCACCCCTCATTGCATTACTCAGCGCATATCGCCTACGCAAGGAGATGAAATACCGTATCCCGTTCGATTCGCGTCCAAAAGCGCATCATTTCTTCATCGGCTTCTCGCTCGGACTCGCCCTGCTCGGTATCACCTCGGTTCCACGTCTGATCACAGATTACGCGATGTCCGAATATGCGAAATCCAGCACTGATGACGACAACTCAGCGATTCGTCTACTGCGCAGCTTTGGCAGCGAAAAGGTCCTGCTCAAAGCCTGCTATCGGCAAAACCAGCAAATTTTCTTCTGGGGCAACCAACGCGCGCAACTCGACATCGAAGAAGCCCGTAAGCTTTTCTACCGAGTCACTGGTGAGTCCTTCAATAGCCAGCGTAGGATCAAAGATTTCATGCCGATTCGCGGCGGCTCTCAAGATCGAGACCTTGGTGGTGAACATATCGGACAACGCATTGAAGAAATCCAACTCGAAGAATCCAGACTCGATGGTATTCTCGATCCCACATTCGGCGTAGGCTATGTCGAATGGACAATGGTTTTTCGCAATGACCACGAGTGGAACCAACAAGAAGCTCGTATGCTCATTTCAATGCCTAAAGGCGGGGTCGCCTCACGGGTCACCCTATGGGTCAACGGCGAACCACGCGAAGCCGCATTTGGCAGCAAAGCAAAAGTCCGTGCAGCATATCAGCAGGTAGCCGTTCGCCAACGCCGCGATCCCATCCTTGTCAATTGGGCAGGGCCAGACCTTCTGCTCGCACAGTGTTTTCCAATCCCTCCCAAAGGTGGCACGATGAAAGTTCGTATCGGCATGAGCTTCCCACTCGAAGCTGAAAACGAAAATCTTTTCTTTCGCTACCCAGCAATCGTTGCCGAGAACTTCAGTATTGCCGACGAGTTTAAGCACTCCGTTTGGTATGAAGAGAAAGCAGCTGATGGAACACACAGTCATCCCGTCGTCGATATGACTACGACCGCACTCCGGTCAAATAAAGGACGCATACTCAAAGAAACCAAACCACTCGACACTCCATTCATGAGCACGCACCCAACGCATGAAGATCGCGCCCTCACACTATTAGCCAAGCAACCAAGCCATCAATTCATCGACACGCCAAAGGCCATCGTTATCGACGGATCAAAAACGATGCATGATCAGGTCGAAAAAATCGCGACATGGCTGTCTAAACAAACAGGAACGCTCGAAGTCTTTTTCGCCAGCGACGAAGTGCTCACATTCAAAGGAAATGGCTCCGCCTGCGCTCAATGGATACAGCAACAAACCTTCGTCGGCGGGCAAGACAATGTGCCAGCACTTGTTGCCGCTTCGCGCACACTCCAACCACTCGCTACGGCACAAGAAGCACAATCTGTCTACTGGTTTAGCGGCCCTCAACCGATCCAACTGCGTGGCACCGAAAATATCCGCCAACTCTTTGAGCGCCGCGAGCTCAACCTGGACATCGTCGCCTGCCTCACATCTCGAAACTACAATGCGCTCTACGAACTCGCACCGCTCTCCTACAGCGACACACGCTACCTCAACGACGAAGGTGAGCTAAGCGCTTCAACAATAACTTTCGAAACGGTCGAAAATGACCCCGTAGTGAAGAAAGGGTCCGGCCATGCACATCGCATCTGGCTCGCCGAACAAACACGCGAACGCACCAACGAAACCTACCGCCAGCAGGCCAGCCTCGGTCGCGAAGCATTTAGAAAAAAAATCGCCGAACTTGCGCAAGATGCCGCAAGCGCCTACCTCGTCACTCAACTTAGCGGCGCGGTCGTTCTCGAAACGGATCGTCAATACAAAGAGAACGACCTCGAAGCAGGAGATCCCAATACAGTGCCCACTGTCCCTGAAGCAAAGCACTACGCCCTCATCTTAGGCATCTGCTCACTCGCGTGGATTGGCGTCCAACGACGTCGGTATCGATAGTGGCGAAAGAGTTCCAGTGCGCCCTCAACCAATGAACTAGATTTAATTAAAAAAACCACTGAAACTTTTCTGAGTTCATCGCGATTAGACAATCAAGCAGGCAACAACGCCCGCGAAAATAAAAATTCAAATCAGACTACATATTATGAAAATCAAAACAATCCTACTCGCACTCGCAACTGCTGCCCTCATCCCTGTAATCGCACAAGCAGAACCTAATGGCGAGCGCCCAGAGGGTAAGGGTAAACGCCCAAACCCCGCAAAAATGGTCGAGCGCCATGATACTGACAGCAACGGCTCAATCTCAAAAGAAGAAGCACCTGAGCGTATGCTAGAGCACTTTGACAAGATCGATAGCAATGCTGATGGCGAAATCACCGCGGAAGAGCTCAAAGCAGCCGCAAAAGCCCGCCGTGGCAAAAAAGGCGACAAAGATAAAGACGGCGAAAGCATCTAGTCCGACCAATTCAATCTCCAAAGCCCGGTGCAGCAATGCCCGGGCTTTTTTTGGTTCAAAGGTGAGGCTGACACGACCTGAATGCAGCACCGAGACATGCTGTATTTTCACCTCTTGGCCTCTTGGCGCCTCAATTAAGTCTTCGATTTTACACGGTACAGTGCGCGATCAGAGACTTCAATCATACGCTCTATATTAAGACTGCGACCCAGAAACTCGCTGACTTGCTTGGCGACGGCCTCTGGCTGCTGAATCGCATCCGCAAACTGTATGGTGCACACCTCAATTTTAGGGCTGCTCTCGACGATACGATTCACACCTTCCAATTGAGCGGCAAAGCTACGCGCTACCGAGCTATCGTCGGTCATCGCACCTTGCTTGGCATTGCGCTCCAGCATTTTTCGCTGAGAGCCCAAGACCTCGTCGGCAGACCGCCGCATAAAGATCACTTTGACTGGGAAGTCTTTCGGCAAGAAGCCTAACAACGGCGCGACGATCTTGATCGCTTCGCCACGAGATTCTTTCAACCATGCCTTGTCCTTATCAGTGGCGAGTCGCTTCACGCGCTCGTCTTCAAAATAGCCTTTCGGGTTGGATTCATCTGAGGTGCGCTCGCCATCTGTAACTAGCTGGACACCTGCGGCATACAGCATTTGCATCATCAGCGAGGTGCCTGAACGCGGTAATCCGGAGACCACGATTAAGGGCTCTCCATCATCAACACTTAAGCGCTCACTGACACTCGACACAACGGGGAACTCTTCGATCTCGGCCTCTTCGGCAGCAGCGGACGCACGGTGCTCCGCTAGATTCGCTGCAGCCTGCTTGGCCAGTGCCTCATACTCATCGGCCTTTTGGGACTGCTTCAGCACCTTGCCATAAAGACCTGCCAGTCGACGGTAAGCGCCTTCATGATTTGGGCTCTGAGCAATCGCAGTCAAAAAGGATTGCTCCGCCATCTTGGGTTTACCGAGGTTTACCAGCGCCATTGCATAAATTACATGCGCACGTGGATTGTGATATTGCAATTCAAGCGAGGCCAGCGATTCCGCGGCGGCTTCGAAATAACAATTCCGCTTAAGGTATGCCCGGGCGAGCCCCAGACGAGCGTGCGGTGAATTTGGAGCAAGATCGATCACCTTAGAAAAATAGTCGCTTGCGCTCACCCAGTCTTCTTTCTGGTAATAAACCTCGCCAATTTTGGTATAGAGGCTGGGGCGCTGTGCCGTTTGCACCTCCTCGGCAGACTTCAGCACCTTGATCGCGGCATCATACTCGCCCTCGAGTGCGAGTATTGAGCCCTCAAAATAGCGTAGCGCGTGAGGATTCCTGCCTGCACGGCCACGAAGTTTACGCACGCGGTGCTGCTGACGCTCGGATAGCGGCTTGACCGTATATTCTTCGCCAGCTGCCTCAGCCTTTTCCTTGGCAGCAATTTCGGCGGTTTGATGCGCTTCGAGTAGCTCTTTCAGTTCGGCCTGCGCGGATTCCATCGCAGCTTTCTTGCGCTCGAGTAACTGCGTAAATGTGGCACGTGCCATCGCTGCATCTTTCAGCGCGAGATGGCAGCTGAGCAGCTTGACGCCAAAGCGACTTTCCTCCGGCCATCGATCCCACTGGCCGCGCACGATCTGTGCTGCTTTCGCGTAGAGACCGCCATCGATGTAGGCTTGTGCCAAGTTGTATTGAAGCTCACGTAAGGTCTCGTCGATAGCCTTACTGCGATCGGGATTAGGCTCTTCAATGTAACCTAAATCAACGAGCTGTCGTAGGCTCTCGCGAGATTCGACCGCTTCGAGGCTAGCCCCAGCCGGATGGCGACCATCATCGCCTTCCACTGCATCCCAAGAGTCGATGAAGTCTACTTGCTGTGTCTGCTCAAAGCAATTGACCAGTACTTTGCCATCCATATCCCTACCCGCAGGTAGGCCATATAGATGTAATAGCGTCGGCGTGATATCTAGCAAAGAAGCACCGTGAATCTGCTCGCCCGCCTGAATGCCTGGGCCCTTGAGGCAGAAGATACCATACGGACTGTGCTCAGCTGCGGGTCCAGCTGGTTCATTTGGTATTTGTTGTGGTCTTAGATTGCCAGGTTCGAAGCCATGATCGGAAATCAACATCACAGTGGCGTCCTCACCCGCGAGTGCCATCAGCGTGCCCAGCAACATATCGTGGTAGCAATAGGCGCTTTCGATCACATGTTGGTACAGCTCAAAATCTTTTTCATCCACCCACGGCTGACGCGGCGGATGATACTTCATAAAGCCGTGACCGAAGTGATCGATGCCATCATAATAAACGGCCATGAAGTCCCAAGGCTCGATCTGCATGCAAGCGGTCGCCGCCGCATGAATACTAGAGATTTCAGCGAGCGTTTTAGCGCAGCTTTCCATCCGCTTATCTTTTTCCTGGTCGATCTCGGCAGCTTTGGGGATGAACGGTAGGATATGCTCATTCTCTAGCTCAGCGGGGTGGATGCGCATCTCCTTGAGCGGCTCCTCTAAGCGCTTCGGATGCACAGTGCCCGGGCGCATAGGCCACTCCTCTCCAACTGGCTTCACAGCCTGCTGGAAGTGGTTACTCAACATCACACCATTGATCGGCTCCGCGGGTGATGACGGCCACCAGCCGATCACATTACTCATCCAACCCTGCTGATTAAAAATGTTCCACACTGCCTTCGTCTTGCGTGAAAGGTTGGTGATCGGCCTGATAACGCCTGTCGCTGGGCAAGGCTCGGAAAACCCGTGGATACCGTGCTTCCACGCGCGTTTCCCAGTGGCAATACTCGTCCATAGCATCGGCGAGAGCACTGGTTGGATCGTCGCTAAGTTACCAGATACTCCTGCATCACAGAACTTTTGGAGATTAGGCATCTTGCCTGCTTCCATCAGCGGGCGAGCGACGTTCCAGTCGGCCGCATCCCAGCCGATCAATAGAACTTCACGAGGCGCTTTTTGTGTAGTTGTCATGGTAAAAAGAAACACTCCGCCCATTACGGGCGGAGTGCGAAATTAAACGTTTTAAAGTATAGAAGAGATCAGGCACTTTTGGAAACACGCCAGCGACGCATGCCTACCACACCTAGCGCAAGCAAGCCGAGCCCTGTTGCCGTCGATGCGGGTTCAGGCACAGCATTCGCTTGAATACTTTCCCCCGCGACGTCGTTCCACAATACGTTTGAAAAACTAAGAGAAGCGAGCGTGTTGGCCGGATCAATTTGATACTCCGCATCCGCGATACCATAATGCGTATTCCCACCACGGTCGAAGCGAAAGCCTATTGTTGTCGCCACATTCTCTGCAAAACCTGGATTATAACTGGAGGCGCTCGTCGCGTACCCTCGAAATAGGAAAAATGCGCCGCTATTTCCAACAGAACCGGATGCCGTAAGAACACTCAATGCATCCGAACTAGCACCCATAAAACGTATAGGAGCTACGGATGTGGAGTTTTGAAGCAGACCTCCAGCACTGCTATTGCTTGCGATAGCGGACCACGTACCGTCAACGCTACCATTGTTATCAATATCCCACGCACCAGTAAGGCTCTCACCATTTGCAATTAACTCAAAAGGCAAGCCAACTTGAATTGCAGCTTGCGACGCCGTTGCGGCACTCAAGGCAGTGAGAGAAACGAGGCTATTTTTCTTGGATATAAGATTCATTCGATTTGGGTAAGCAGATTAAATTTAACTGGCCTTCGATTCCCAGCAGTTTCCCACAGGGTCCTTATTTTCAAATGAATCGAGGTGAAAACAGGAGGCAATCAAAAAATACAACACCATCAATACAACCTATAGGAAGATTAGGTTATAATATCAGAGGACTATCCAACTTAGGGTCCATTCTCAATAATAGCAATCTGAAGCGGCCTCAACCTCAGCTCGACTACCCCAGCTAGAAGTCTCAAGAGGGTATGCAAGCTGCGTTACCCGTGCTCGATGAATTGGATTTCGTTGAGTATTACACATGTTTCCTGATATCCCGCTAGGGAGAATAACGCGGCCCTGGGATCTTCCACTCTCTTTTAAAAGGATGGTTCATTGCCCCCGTTGAAAGTTCTACGCAGAGTCCCTCAGCTCACCACCTCCAAGGCTGAAAAGGTGGGGACGTCTCGGATGGCACTACCTTAAGCGTCCTGATGAAAAAAGGGTAGCGGCGCGTGTCCCTACGCGCCATTGCCGTTGCATTGGCCATTATAACTCTCACCTTCGACGCATAAACGGCTCAGACGTATGGCGGTCGGGACGTCCGCCGCTACCTTTTCCCCTAACTTAAAAAACTCAAAAACGCCTTAAGGTAGTGCCATTCGGGACGTCTCGCCGAGACGACCGCTCGCCAACAATGAGCTTTAGCCGATCCACAAAACTCGGGTTTTCGATTCCACTCGACAAACGGTGCGCTCGGCGAGCGCACCCCACCTAAAGAATGCACGACAATCTCCCAACAAAGCGATTAAACTCCGATTATGAATAGGATACGAACAGGTTTCGATTACGGCTGATTTTTCTAAACGAGCTATTGAGAGACTCAATTGCGTTAGCGGTATAGATGACTTTGCGGGTCTCCTTTGGATACTCAAAGAATGAGATCAAATTCTCCCAATCGGCATCCCAGCTTTTTCAATTTACACAAAATTACTGCCCCCCCTCATGGTTTCTGAACGTAGCCGACGATCTCGGTCCGCGTAGGATTCATCAATGTGCAGCAAGACCCTGATTTAGAGATACCGGTTTTCTAAGCTTCTGAAGCTTCAGTTACGAGTGCGTTCAGTGTATTTGAATACGCTATACCCCAAAATATAGGGGTATCTTATTTTCAGCGGCGTGATAATATCACGGAATAATCATTATATCTGAAGTTGTTGCCCCAGAAGTATTTCATACCTCATAGCTCTACCTCGGTGGCACACGAACTGTAGTCATTGCCCTCACTTTTCCTGTTCTTTTCCGAATGCTCTAAGCGATTAGAGTGTTCTCATCATAACCCCAATCAAAAACCCACTATGATATGTTGTCTAAACCCCAAAGGATTTCGTCGTCCTTCAATCGCTAAAGCGAGTGGTCTGCTGAGGTCCTCACTTGCTGGGCTAACGCTCCTAGCTTTCTTAACTGCCGGGCATTCCAAGCTGCAGGCTGATATTATTGTAGATGCATCTATAGTTGACCGCACAATTCGCGAAATTAAGGCTGCTCATTTTCTTACCCAAGCGACGATGGGGCCGACTGAGAGAGAAATTGCTTTGCTTCGAAATCAAATAGGTAAATTTGGAGAGGAAGGGGCGTTTGAACGTTGGATCTCGCTTGAATTTAATAGAACACCCCTATCACTTCTCGAAAACGTTAATAATATGCTGGTTGCAGATGGCTTTACCGAAAATGCTTCGAATGATCCTGCAATGGATCTATCTATCTGGAATTATCGTTATTACACTTGGTGGGATCTGGCGATGAATTCCAATGCACAATTGCATGAGCGTATGGCGTGGGCATTGAGCCAAATCTTCGTAGCAAATGCTACGGTTAATAATAGTAAATGGCGTCGGTCAATCCATTATCAAGATGCTTTGAGAAGGCACACTTTTGGTAACTACAGAGATCTCCTTCAGGAAATTACCTATCACACGGTCATGGGCGAATTTCTGAGTTTCTCTAAGAATGACAAGGGCGATCCGGCGCTAGGAATCTATCCTGATGAAAATTACGCTCGTGAGATTATGCAGCTCTTCTCCGTCGGTGTTTACAAAGTGAATGCCAGAGGTCGTCTGCAAACTGATAGTAATGGACAACCTATCGAGAACTACACAAATGACGATATTACTGAGTTGGCGAAAGTATTTACCGGTCTTGCGCCGAACCCTCGTAATGCCAATACGATGACCTTTGAGTCAACCATCGGCGCTTCCTATGCTGATCCAATGATTATGTGGGATCATTTGAAAGACCCTAATGATAACCATCACTATGTAGGACCGAAGACATTCCTTGGGCAAACGATTTCAAGTGGTCAGGGTGGTGATGAGGACATCAGTGATGCTTTGGATATTCTTTTTGAATACCCTACAACCGCTCCATTTATTGCACATCGTTTGATCCAACGCTTCACAACTTCAACACCATCCGTTGGCTACATCGGTCGTGTTGCGAATGCGTTCCGTGATAATGGTTCCGGTGTGCGAGGCGATTTTCAAGCAGTCCTCCGAGCGATCCTGTTGGACCCTGAAGCACGCGATTCACTCAACATTAGCCAAACCGTCCAGACCGACGGTCGTGTATTGATTTCAGTCGAGTCGAATGATCCGCTGCAGGGCCGCCTAAGAGAGCCTGCATTATTAATGGCTCATTTTCTTCGCTACTTTGAAGTTGAAAGTTTCGAGAATGGGACGGATGGCTATTTCAAGCCCGCAAACTTGAGAAACTATACACAGCAGGCTATCGCAGCTCAAGTGTCTGTATTTAACTATTACAATGCAGACTACCTACCCACTGACGGGCCTGCCGCTGGCAAGGTAAGAACGGGAGCTGATCTAGCGCTCCCTGAATTCGAACTACTGCCGAGCTCGGCAATCCCGTTAACTGAAGGGATTCGAGCTGTAGCGAAAACCCTCACTATCCAGCAACGCGCCACATTCAATAGTGAAGATGCAGTGTTGACGGAATTGAGCGGGATTAGCGATATCGATGAGACAAAGACTTCATTTGCGTGGCTGGTGGATAAACTCAATCTCGATTTGTTCCATGGAACGATGCCGAATACCTTGCGCACCGAATTAATCGCCGCGTTGGACGATCTCGAAGATACCACTCAAGAAGACCGCTTTGCGAATGCCATTGCTATTCTCTTAAACTCGGCGGACTTCGCTGTCGTCAACTAAACTACCCCTCTAATTCGGACATATCCTATGAAAAATAATAATACTTTTTCTTCCCAGCAAAGCCGCCGTCAGTTCCTCGGGACCTGTGGTAAAATGACCTCTATATCCGTATTATCATCTCTCTTGCAATTAAAGATGATGAATGCAGCGGTATCGAATAATATAAATATCGGTAACGACTATAAAGCACTTGTTTGTATCTTCCTTAAAGGTGGTAACGATTCCTTTAACATGCTCGCACCGTGGACTCAGGGCCCTCATGCGAATTATCTGGAAGCTCGGCAGCACTTGGCTTTGCCTAAGGAACAGCTACTAGCGATCCCGACGAATAACTCGTCTAACATGAATCACGTTGGCGTGCATTACACCATGCCGGAAATTGAGGATGCTTATCGCAGCGGAGATCTCGCGTTCCTTGCGAATGTCGGCACATTAGTGCGGCCCACGACTATGCAGGATTTCAACAATGGTTTGGATTTGCCTCACGGTTTATTCTCTCACCGTGAGCAACAAGTATCTTGGCAAACTTCAGTGCCGGACAGTAAATCGGCTAAGGGTTGGATCGGTCGGATGAGTGAGCTGATCAATGCAGATGCCGACGACATGTCAGTTGCAATGAATGTCAGCGTTGGAGGTGCCAGCCTACTGCAAACAGGACCTAACAGTAGCCCGTTTAGAATTAGTGACGATGGTGCGAATGATTTAGCTCTGTATGGCTCACGTGCTGATATCAAAGCGGCATATAATACTACACTGGATCATCAGTATTCGAATGTTATTAAAAAGCACTACAACTATAAGAATAAGCAAATCATTGAGAAAAACGCTTTTTATAACGATGTCGTCAAAGGAGTCGCGAACCCTTTCGCCGCGGATGCATTTCCAAATACGAGTTTGGGCAAGCAATTGGAGCAAGCCGCCTTATCGATTAACGCAAGAGAGACTCTCGGTACAAAACGTCAGACCTTCTTCATTAGCTTCGGGCCATTTGATCACCACGGAAATCTACTGGCGAATCAGGAGGAATTGCTTCCTAAGCTGAGCGAAGCGATGGCTGCATTCAACCAAGCTATGAAGACCTTGGGCTTACACGATGAGGTGATCACTTACACGGCTTCTGATTTCGGACGCACCACTTCTTCAAACTCTACCGGAACCGATCACGCTTGGGGTGGTAATCAAATGCTAATGGGCGGTGCCGTTAATGGTAAGAAAGTGCACGGACTCTATCCTGACGACTTACGTGCAGGTAGTATGGGTGATATTGACACCGGGCGCGGTCGTTTCATTCCCACCACCGCAGTCGATGAACTACACGCTGAATTGGCGCTCTGGTATGGCCTCGGCTTAAACGATCTGCCAACAATCCTTCCGAATATTAACAATTTCAATTATTCGCCAAAGGGATTCATCAATATGTAATTCTTGGTATTTCTGAATACCTTCGAGTCAATCAGCCCCTCGTATCAACACGGGGGCTGATTAATTGATACCTACAAGCCAGTCTTACATGAAGCTAAAATCGGTTATAGTCATCTCTGTATTGATCACTGTGCTATGCGTGCCACTGCTTGTTCAGAATCGTTTCGATCGAAAAAGTGATGAAACTTCTTCGTTGAGTGATCGTCACTCTGTCACGCTGAACGAAGACAGAGTACCTTTGAGTCATCATAGGAAACGCATATCCGAAAAAAACCTTGAGCCTGAAGTCGATCAATTATCTGGAGTTCCTGAAGCCTATACACCACCGGCGAATAAAATATTTAATCAAAGTGAAGCGCTTCTGCGTAATGATCCGAATAAGTGGTTTGAAGAAGCAACGGTTTTAGCGACACCCGGATTGCCTGAGGCTGTCTATATTGAGAATGTCCACCAACTACTGGATCAATATGTGATCATAATGAAAGACGGAGGTTATCCGACGGGTTTCAACTACGAGGTGACGAATGCGCTTTTAGGCAAAAACTCCAAGAAAATCGCGCTTTTGTCACAATCGCATCCGCGTATCAATGATGCGGGAGAACTTGTAGATCAGTGGGGCACTCCATATTTCTTTCATTTTGAATCTTTATCTGAAGTCTCTGTACATTCAGCCGGGCCAGATCTGAACATGTATACTGAAGACGATGTTAGCTCTAAGCCGTATCAGTAAACATACTGCCGCGCATGAAGATTTTTTCCAAGTCTCAGCCAATTAATTAGTGATCATAAGAAGTGATAGCACAGATCACCTCGAATCACACCATCGCGATGAACATGGAACGTCGCGCTGACCAGAGCCTGGACTTCTGTATGCGGCGCGGGACGCGCCTGCACTACCCGACTCAAATCGTTTAAAAATGATATTCTAAACGAAACCAATTTAACATGAGCTTACTAATAGCTAGCGATTGGAGAAACTACGGAGCGGTCACCTTGAGGTGCAGAAAGTTCCGTGTAGCGTCGCTGATAGAAGGAGTGTTCAAGCGGAAGGTTGCAGTTTCCACACCATTCACTGGTGTGGTGACATTGATCAGAATGAATCCGCTATTATCCCAAAGTGCCCCGAAATCCGCGCTATGCTCTAGAGTGTAGATAATCCCCTCCACAGTGTAGTCGTTTCCTGTCGGTGCCGTTCCACCGCTGAGACGAGGATGACTGATCGCAAGATAGTCGTCTCCCGGATTGCCGATAGCATCAACGGTGCTGGTAGTCGGCTGAGCGTAACTCGTCGCGTCCGTAGGATCGGTACCGAAGGCGCGTTCGAGAAGGTTCGCCAAACCGTCGAGGTCGAAGTCAAAACTGTCCGCTGCATTGCCGCTATTGTCGGTAGCACCGAAATAGCTGTATCGCCACTGTTCGCTTGGGGAAGGATCAGTCACGGTCCAGATTACATCATTGGCAGTCTGGATTTCGCCATCGTCGGCAGTCAGACGAAGCACATAGACACCAGCGGTGGAGAAAGTAATGCCGCTGGCCGGGCTGGCGGAATCCGTAAAGCTGGCAGCACTCGGCCCACTAATTTGGCTCCATTGGTAGCTAAGGGTGCCGGGTGAATTCGGCGCACCATCGTCCGTAGCATTACCAGTTAGGACAGTATCGATGCCAGTTAGAGCAACAGCGGCAGTGCCCGCGTTCACAGCAGGACCGGCGTTGTGAGCCATCAATCTGACAACTTCGTTTGCCGTGAGAATTCGCTGGTAAACGCGCGCCTCATCAAGGGCACCCAACCATTGATACTTGGAAGCTGTGGACGCTTGCTGACCAAGTCGAATCGCGCCGGAGCAAGTTTCCACATTCTTACTTTTGGTCCCGACTTCTTGTCCATCGACATACAGCCTGATTGTGCCGTTGCCCGCAGTTAGCGTGACATGATGCCACTCATCGAGCGGCATGGTGCCGCCGATAGTGGTTGTGTTGCCGATAAACGACTTAAGGATGCCGCTACTATCCACATAAAGCCACGAACGTGCGGTGCCGGTTGTGGCGTTCTGTCTCATGATATGCCGATTATTGGTCGCTGCGACATCGAGGCGCACCCAGACTGAGGCGCTAAACCCGGTTGAATTATTAATGGCAATGTCTGTGGAACTATCGGCATAACTCGGGGACGCCGTAAAAAGAGTGGCGTTCCCCTGACGACCACTAATCCAGCTTGACGAGCCAGAAATGGTGGCGTCGTTGCCGTTACCAGAGGAATCGACCGCACTGCTGCCACTCACTTCATCGAAGGGATAATAGATTGCAAGAGAGTTGACCGGAGCCGGCACGCCGACCGTGACCATCACTTCTTCACTAGCAGTCAGTCCACCATGAATCGCTGAAAGTCGCAACTGGTAAACCCCGGCAGCACTAAACGAGACCGTAGTGTCTGCCACATTTGCGTTATCAAAGGTCGCCGTGCCGGGACCACTGACCTGTGACCACGTAAGTGAAGGAGCCCCACTGCCGCTGCCATCGACGACCGTAGCTTCCAGCACCAGCTGAAGGTCTGCCGATGGGATGGCGATAATCGGTTCAACGGGGCTATCGATCGTGACTTCAGGTGACAACCCGATGATGAACGCCGAGCTTTCAACAATACTAGAGTTATTTAAAGTCACGCGGATGACATAGTCGCTGCCTGGGGCTTGGTTGTTAGGAACAGTCCATGTATGCCAGCGATTTACCCCGGAGACGCCACTGGCGATGTTGAACTGAAAATCGTTGCCCATGTAAAGGTCAATGTCCACAGTGTCGGTATGGTCGCCGCCATGCCAGAAGATCGTGTAAGACTCCCCCAGCTCCCAGATGGCTCCTGCCGCCGGATCGAGCACGGCGAATGCCTCGCGCCTGTCTCTCGTATAGAGCGTTGATACGAAACTGTTAATGTAGTGAGCATTCCGTGCACCTAGGCTAGCGTTGCTACCATCGAACCCGGCTCCGGCCGTGCCAATATAGCCGCCAGAAACCAGGCGCTGATCGGTAGTGCCATCCTCGGTAGCGTCGTAGGGACTTACCACCCCAGTGGCGATGCCATCATAGTCGACATCGGGATTTGAGAAATGAGGAATACGGGGCCAGCCGAAGTCATAAGCCATGATGGTGCGTACCTGTCCAGCATTCGGAGCATCGAACCGCCAGCCGTAGTTGTACGCGGCGGTGGAATCGGTGGCACTGCTATCACCCCATGCGTGGCGACAGCCCAGGTTGTGACCGAGTTCATGACAAAAGGTGTAGCGCGTCGAAGTCATGTAATCGCGGGCCACGATCATTGCTTTGCCAGGGACATAGGCGACCCCTGCCGAGCCGTCGCTTTGTTTAACGACAAAGGTATTCTGGTCCGCACCGAGAGCGATGCGTAATTGGGAAACAGTGTCGAGCTTCCCATCGGCTTCGTCTCCCAGATCGCCAAGTTCATCATCCGCTCCCATGTTTCCGGCAGTACCTCCCGGAAAGACATAATCTGGATCCTCGATCATAGCCATCAAAGAGACAAAGGGCGTGTTGATCTCACTATTGATGAATACAGCATTCATGCGATCCACGGAAGCAATGATGCGGGATTCAATGCCCCCCACTCCGCCATCGGCGATCCGAGCTTCGCTGCCGTAACCGACCACGATATCAATGATTATGGCACCAGCCGGAGGTTCGAGTTCTTCTCCTGCTTCAGATCCACCCGCACTTCCCACAGCTAATTCCTCGGCTGGCGCCTCTCCGGGGTCGCCACAAGGCGCGGTAAAGGTCTCAGGATCCAGTTCCCGGATAGCAATAATGCCGCCATCTCCAGCCATACCAAATTGGTAATGCGTATTGGTCTCCATAAATGCCACCGAACCGTGCATGGCACCATCATGAAAAACCAACAACACATCACTCAAGGGATGACCATCGACTTTGCCGATGAGGGTCTTTGTGCTTGCTCCGCGAGTAATTACTTTTTCCACCATCACCACCACGTCACGTCCAGCGGCCAACGGCAGGCGGAGTGAGCCGGTCTCGGACGTGAGAAAGGCCTTTAGGGCGGCCGGATCGAAGTCCGCTTCGATCGCTGTGAGCGTGTGCTCGTCAATAGTCAACGGCCCCACAGGTAGACCGGGACGAGCGCTCAAGATAATTTCCTTCGAGAGTGATCCTGCCACGACCTTGCGCGGCAGATCCATTGCTGGTTCCAGCAAAAGCCGGTTATTCGGGCCGCGTTGCAGTGTGGCAGGCTGCACTGCGGTGGCACTATATTGGGAAGACGAGCCGGAAGGTGTTTCTTCCACCACAGGCTCCTCAAGCGCCTCCGGAACCACTGAAGCAACAGCAGACGTTACCGAAACCGCTTTCGCCGGCACTTCGGATTCTCGTTGAAAAATCAAATAGAACACCGCGATACATAAAAGCATCGCTAGGACGGAAATCATTACTCTGAGTTTGCTCACATACTAAACAAACGCCGAAAATCCCCGATTATATACAAGCTAAGCAGTTATTTTCTTCTTTTTGCGCTCTTCTTTCTCGGCCTCGCACTCGTCGAGGAAGGCAAGTAGCCGACGACGATACTCGTAGAATTGATCTGTCTCCAAAATTTCTTCGCGGGAACGTGGACGCTCAAATTCGATTTCCATGATCTCTCCTACTTTTGCGTGTGGGCCATTAGTCATCATACAAATGCGATCCGACATAAAAATCGCTTCATCGGGATCGTGGGTGATGATCAAAGTGGTGATCTTTTCTTTATCAAGAATACGAAGAATCACATCTTGAAGCTCCATGCGTGTAAGCGAGTCTAAACGGCCGAGTGGCTCATCGAGCAGCAACATACGAGGCTTCACCGCAATCGCACGTGCAATACCCACACGTTGCTGCATACCGCCCGACATTTCACGTGGATACTTTTGCATCGAATCTTTAAGCCCAACCATTTGAAGGGCTGACTCGACCAATTCACGCCGTTCAGACTTCGAAGCATGTGGGTAGCTGCGCTTCACGCCCAGCTCAACATTTTGATACGATGTCGCCCATGGCAGCAAGCATGGCGCTTGAAAAACCACACTGCGATCAGGACCAGGCCCATCGATTTCTTTGCCACCGACAATAATACCTCCACTGGAGAACGGAATCAAACCCGCCACCATATTCAGTACAGTAGACTTACCACATCCAGAGTGTCCAATGATCGAAACAACGTCCCCCTGAGGGACCATAAGTTCGAAACCATCGACGACTTTAATCTCATCACCAAATGGATTGGGATAAGCTTTGACCAGATTGAAGATTTCAACGTAGCGTTTGTTGAGCATATTGAGAGTGGTTAGTGGAGAGTTGGAAGTGGTGAGTGGAAGACTGAACCAAAAGCTTACGCTTTCGGCTACACGCTGGATCTATTTGAAGAATGTGGTTTCACGATTAATCGGCGGCACTATTTTACGACGCCGGCCTTTCGCAGGCATATGAGGAATCACTGAGAAATCGAGTGGCATAATGCTCGGCAAATCAACGAAAGTATCCCTCTCACCCACTTTGGATTCTTCGTTTAGGTTGACCATAAACTTCGAAATACTGCTACGCAGCTTACGAAACTCAGGATTGGTATTGAGTGTGGTACGGTTGCGTGGGCGTGATAGCTTGACCGGAAAGGCTTTATCCAAAGTCGCTTCTGGACCCATCGTTAGTGGCACAATTCGGTCAGCCATAAGAACCGCCTCGTCGACATCGTTGGTGATCATGACTATCGTGCGACGGTCATCTTCCCAAATCCGGATAATCTCATCTTGAATGTTTGCCCGTGTCAGCGCATCAAGCGCACTCAACGGTTCATCCAAAAGAAGGATCTCCGGCTGCATCGCGAGCGTTCGGGCAAGTGACGCTCGTTGACGCATACCTCCGGAAAGTTCACCGGGCTTTTTATCGACTGCTGGCAAGAGACTCACCATGCCGATATAACGCTTTATGTGCGTTTCAAGCTCCTCCCCTTTCATTTTTGGAAACACCTGCTTAACCGCCAACTGAATATTCTCATAAACACTCAACCACGGAAGCAGTGAGTAGTTCTGAAACATAATACCCAAACGCGGCGAAGGCTCTTTGATCTCTTTGCCCCCAATCGTGATTTGCCCTTTATCAGGGTTCAACAAACCAGCGAGCATTGAAATCAAAGTCGACTTACCTGATCCGGAAAACCCAACCACAGCGACAAACTCGTTTTCCTCAACCGAAAGGTTCACATCTTTCAAGACTTCGGTGCGATTGTCTGGCGAACCGAAACCGATGCAGACATTTTTGATTTCTAAATAAGACATCTATTGTAAATTAGGAATTGAGAATTATAAATTAGGAATTGAAACCACGACGGCAGCTTACAGGAGATAGCGAAGTAATTAGGAATCCGACCTACAGCGACGTGCCATTGCCGTCGAAAGAGACGAGGCGCTGGAGGATGATCATCATGCGGTCGAGTAAGAAACCGATGCCACCGACCACGAAACAGGCGTAGAGGATATTCGCAAACGAGAAGGATGAACCGTTTTGATATTCATCCCAAACGAACTTACCCAAGCCATCGGAGGATGAGAGCGCTTCAGCAGCGATCAAAACCATCCACCCCACACCGAGCGAGATGCGCAGGCCGGCAAAGACGAGCGGCAAAGCGGACGGAATGATGATCTTCGTTAAACGATCCCAGAAACCGAGCTTCAAAACACGAGCAACGTTAATGTGATCTTTATCGATCGAAGCCACACCAAGTGCAGTGTTCACAAGTGCTGGCCAAACTGCACAAGCCGCCACGGTGCAGGCAGAGAAAATCAACGCTGGGTTAATTCCGAGTCCACCAATCCATGGTAAACTATTAAAGAAAAGGAAGAAAGGATGCGACTCCGGGTCGGGGAAAAATGCGCCCACAACAATCTGAAAGATCAACAGATATACGACCGGAGAGACGGGTTTAAAAATCGAAATAATCGGTGTCAAACAAGCCATTGCAATACGATTTAAACCACAAAGAACACCGAGTGGGATCGCGATCACCGCAGCAAGAATAAAGCCGATAAACACGGTAAAGAGACTGCGCTCGATCTGCTTATAGACAGTCATCGCAGACGCATACTTTTGCTCTTCCAGACGCTCAATCGAACTCTCCGAGCGCAGCACGCGCTTTGCTTGAGACAGTGCCGCCTTTGCAGTGGCCGCCTCTTCCAATTTCGAGAAATTTTCCTCGAGGTCAGCCTTAGCGTCGGCAACTTTCATGCTACGATTCGAACCTGTCAGGAAATCGACGCGCTTCTTAAGAAATTGAACTTCATCAGCGACAGCGTTCACATTCAGACGTGCTTGCTCAAGAGGCTTAAATTTATCTGCACGAATGGCATCGATTTCCTCTTTGATAACAGACTCAGCGGCTCGAGTGGTGTCTTTTATTACAGACTCTTCGCGCAAGGCACTGAGCAATGCTTCCGCGTCCACTGCATCCGCTTCATACTGGGCGGCGATCTCTAAGATTTTTGCTTTTGCGGCATCGCTTGCGGCATCGTTAGCTGCGCTCAGTTTTTCGAGTGCTACTTTATGCGGTGCGATGCGTGCTTCAAGCTGTTCTGAATAGGCAGCTTCCTGCACTGCCAATTCCGTCTCTAAAGTAGTGAGCAATGCGGCCTGCGTTTCAGTTTGCGCTTCCACTTCGGCAAGCATCTCTTCGCGCGCTTCACCGACGAGTAAGAAGTCTGACTCCTTCATCTTCTCCCGAGCGCTAAACTGATGGTTATTCTTGGCGGACTGCCAGACGACATCGGGAGTTGGCACCTCACCAGACTTCGTCTTATGCTGCGGTGCAACGACCCACCAAAGAACCACACAGAAAGTCACAAAAATAATCGGTGCGACAAAATATTTACCAATCGCCTCCAATTGCTTATTAGGCTCTTCGCCAAATGCGAGGCGAACCATTGGATCGAATACGGTGAAACCGGTCACGTCCAGGAAGCGGAGAATTTTATATTTGATAGCGTCTGCTGTTTTTTCAGCCATAATGATTTTTCAGTATGAAAATTGAGTAATGTTTACCCATGAAGCTCCCTTCCCGAATATGGGAAGAGAGCTATGAAACTATGGGCGAGCCTTCATGGCTCGTTCGATTGCTTGAAACTTAAATTTCGTCTTTGTTGCCAATCGTGTGTGAGTTCAGGTAGCCGATTGGATCTTTGCCGTCATAAGTAATACCGTCGATAAAGTCGCTGGTGGCTGCTTTGTAACCATCGGTATCCCATGGAATATCGGATTTCTCAATATATCCCTCTTCAAGTAAGTGCTTCGCTGCAGCGAGATAAATCGCAGGCTTGTAAACTTCCTTAGCAGTTTCGTGATACCAGTCAGCTGACTTCGGCTCAGTAATTTGTCCCCAACGACGCATTTGTGTGAGGAACCAAATACCGTCCGAATACCACGGAAATGTCGCTTGATATTTAAAGAAGACATTGAAGTCAGGCATCGCGCGCTTGTCACTCTTCTGAAAGAAGAAGTAGCCAGTCATTGAAGCTTTTAAAACATCATAGTCAGCACCTACGTAGTTCTTTTGAGAAAGAATACGGCAGGCCTCTTCGCGATTGATGAGGTTACCATTTGCATCGGTTTCATCGAGCCACTTGCCCGCACGGATCAGTGCTTTAACCACAGCAATGTGTGTGTTTGGATTTTCATCTGCCCACTTCTTAGTGACACCGAAAACCTTTTCAGGATTGTTCTTCCAGATGTCATAATTCGTGACAACGGGAACACCAATGCCCTTAGCAACTGCTTGCTGGTTCCATGGCTCACCCACACAATAGGCGACGTTTTTACCCGACTCGAGCGTGGCAGGCATTTGTGGCGGAGGCGTTGTGGATAGCTCAATGTCGCCCCCGGTAAACCCTTTAATATCGGTAGACGTATACATACCCGGGTGAATTCCTGCGGCAGCCAGCCAATAACGGATCTCGTAATTGTGAGTGGATACAGGAAAGACCATGCCCATTGGCAAGAGCTTACCTTCATCCTTAGCTGCTTCGACGATTGGCTTAAGCGAATCAGCAGTGATTGGATGAGCTGGTGTATCTGTATCTAATGCAGGATCGTTCTCCTGCATTTGCTTCCAGATATCATTGGATACGGTGATCGCGTTTCCATTTAAATCGAGTGTGTAGGCGGTGATGATGTGAGCCTTGGTACCAAACCCAATAGTCGCAGCGATAGGCTGCCCAGATAGCATGTGCGCGCCATCAAGTTCACCGTTAATGACATTATCCAAGAGCTGCTTCCAATTAGGCTGAGCGATGACTTCAACTTGTAAGCCCTCATCTTCAAAATAGCCCATTTCTTTTGCGATTACGAGCGGCGCGCAATCGGTGAGTTTAATAAAGCCAAACTTAAGGGTATCTTTTTCGACATCCAATAGCTCCGCGTTAAGAGAAACCGACGAAACAGTAATCGCGGCTAGTTTTAATATACGTTTTATCATGTTAGTTTCTTTCTATTTTATTAATTACAACTTAGATCACGGCAGGACTCATCGCCTGGTCGTAAATGGATTCGCGGTAAACGCGTGAAATCATTTTAGATGTGGCTGCCTTTAAATTGGCATGTGGCACATAGCGGCATAAATCCTTGTAAACATAAGATGCTCGCTCGGCATCCGGACGATTCACACCTGCCCCATGAAATTGCAGAAACACGCCTTCGCTGGTTTTACCATACCCCATCGGAAAACTAGTGGAGAATGCATGTGCTAGGGTTTCCGGGCTGCAATTCAAGTAACGCGGACTGGATAGAATGTGAAGAATCTCAGGAATCTGATCTGGGTCAGAACAACGGGCGCAGGCATCTTTCAATACCTGAATCATCTGCACATATTCATCAGGACGATATGAATAAAAACGCTCTGTAGTGGCTAAGACTTTCTCAGGATATCCTTTGGCAAATTCGGCACTGGTAGCGACTCCCCAACCCAGCCCTTCCTCAATAGCAAGGGAGCTCCAAGGCTCCCCGACACAGAAACCGTCCAGATTATGTGATGCTATATTCCGCACCATTTGCTCTGGAGGTAACACCGAGATGATCACATCTTTATTTGGGTTAATGTCGTGTTGCTCCAACCAACGACAGAGCATAAAGTGATGCGAGGAAAAGAGTGAAACGACTCCAATCACTAATTTACGAGGATGGAAACCACTTTGAATATAGCGCCGCAGGCTCGCCCCATCATCAACACCCTCTTCGCGCAATCGACTCGACAATGTAATCGCATTTCCATTGGAATTTAAAACCATACCAGTGAAGACTTCAGTCTTCGCCACGTTGATGCCAAGTTGCATAACAAAAGGCAGAGGGCTGAGCGCCTGTGCGACATCGAGCTGCCCAAAGGCTAATTTATCACGAACGGTTGCCCAGCCAACTTCACGCCCCAAATCCACATCCAGTCCCGCATCACTAAAAAGCCCTAAGCTCTCGGCGATGATTAGCGGCGCCGCATCGAGTAGACGGACATATCCTAATCGGATCGATACGCTACGTCGTGTGCGAACGGAATAATCTGGAGCTGGGTTAAACATTTCATGCCAGATTTAGCATTGACCATACCCATATGATAAATAAATGAAATAAATACATTAATGTTTTTAATGAATTTCCCTAATGACTGAAACTATCGACAGCCGCCAAATGCTCGCCTTTTGCACACTCGTGCAAACGGGAAGCTTCACTGAAACTGCACGCATACTGAATCTAACTCAGTCGGCAATTAGCCACTCGATTAAGAATTTAGAATTGGATTTACGCTGCCAGTTAGTCACTAGAACGGGGCGTAAAATCAACATTACTGAAGATGGCGAAGATCTCTACAAAGATTCGCAACACATTCTTAATCAAATGCAAGGAGCACGTAGCCGCATTCAAGATCGCGCAAATTGGGGACGCGGACGACTACGCATTGGGGCAAGTACAACTGCCTGCCAATACATCCTCCCGATCGTCCTACGAGAGTTTAACGAATGCTTCCCTGATTGCATATTAAGCATTACTCCATCAGACACACCTGAGCTGTTAGAAATGGTCCGCTGCCATGAGATCGACTTAGCGATCATCGTGGACCCATCCGGCATGAAGGATGTTACGATCCAACCTCTTTTTACCGATGAGCTGATTTTAGTCACTTCGCCGATTCACGATTTTGCACAAAATGGATCAACACAAATGAGCAAAGTTGCTCAAGAGCGCCTCGTTTTATACAATAAAAGCAGCCAAACTTTCGAAAAAATCGAAGAATTTTTCCGCCAAAACAAACTGGGCATGCATAATTACATCGAACTTGGCAGCATGGAGGCGATCAAAGAGTTAGTCAAAATCAACTATGGAGTGAGTTTCTTAGCCTCTTGGATCGTTGAGAAGGAAATTAATATCGGCAGCCTCACTCACATTCAAACCGGAGGACGGAAGATTTCGCGACAATGGAGCATCTGCTACGCAAAGGATAAAAAACTATCGATTACAGAGGAGACCTTTCTCGGCATTTGCGAATCCGTAGCAAGCGTCATGCGTCCAGGCGGGCCTCAAGCAAAAAAGGTAACAAAGAAAAAAGCGGCGAAAAAGAAATAGCCCGACACTCCGGCTTGCTGTTGCCATCAATTCGCAAGCAAATAAACGTGTATTTATGTCCGAAAGCCCTGCGTCCCGCTCGCGCCTCAAGCGCAACCTTCTACTGCTGATAATTCCAGCAGCACTTTCAGCTGCAGCCGTTTACCTGCTCTGGCAGGCACATCCCAACCTTGAATACTGGAAAGAGTTAGTCACCTCAATCTATGCATTTTTGGAGGCAAACCCATGGGCATTAGTCTTGGCCCTCGCGATTTTACCAGGAATCGGCTTCCCCATTAGCCCCCTCTTTATAATGGTCGGTGTGGTGCTCGGCCCCAAATACGGACTCCCTGCAGCCTGCCTGATCGCGATTGCTGCGCAGAGCACCTGCACGATGTGGACCTACCTCCTCGCTGCGGGCCCCCTTAAAGAAATACTCAAGAAATACATTCTTCGCACCCGCCCGCTTCCTGAATTTTCAAACGACAATGCGTTGCGCTTCGCACTCATTTTGCGGATCACACCAGGAATCCCCTATGCATTGCAAAATGTAGTGCTCGGTATCATGGGTTTAAAATTGAAACCCTACGTTATCGTATCGATTCCAATTACCGCACTTTGGACGATCGGCTTCGTCACTACTGGAGGTGCGATCTTTGAAGGCAGCTTAGGGCTGGCAATCACTGGCATTCTACTACTCGTCATTTTGGTATTGGCGACGCGTATGCTACGCAACCGGACAAAACAAAATGCTGGATAACTTCCCAAGGCCTGCAGCCGATCAAGTACTCAAAGTCACTGAGCTCACTCGACAGATCAAACGACAACTAGAGGGCACCTTTCGGCAGGTGTGGGTGTTGGGTGAAGTTTCTAATTTACGCCGCCAAAGCTCTGGGCATGTTTATTTTTCACTGAAAGATGCAGGCAGCCAATTGCCCTGCGTGCTCTTTGCACGGGACGCTGCGACCCAAAGCTTCCAACTCGAAGACGGGATGGAACTACAACTATTTGGCGACCTCTCTGTGTATGAACCACACGGCCGCTACCAATTAATCGCAAAAATTGCCATACAAAGTGGTGAAGGTAAACTCCAAGTCGAATACGAACGGCTAAAGCGTACTCTGGCTGCGGAAGGACTTTTTGACCAAGAACGCAAACAAACATTACCCGCGTTACCGCTACGTGTCGCCGTAATCACCTCCCCGACAGGCGCCGCTCTCCGCGATTTTTTACGAATTCTACGCCGCCGTGAGTATGGCGGTGAAGTCATCATCTTCCCCACTCGCGTGCAAGGAAAAGGCGCGGCAGAAGAAATCACCGCAATGTTAGAATACGCGAATGCAAGTAAAGGCTTCGACCTAGTGGTCATCACTCGTGGCGGTGGCAGTATCGAAGACCTCTGGGCTTTCAACGAAGAAGCACTCGCCCGTGCAGTCGCCGCTTGCTCACTTCCAATTATCTCGGCGGTCGGCCACGAAATCGACCACGTATTAACCGACTACGCTGCCGACCAACGCGCTGAAACACCATCAGCAGCGGCTGAACTCATCTCCTCACTCTACCTCAAAGCTGCACACAATGTAGAAACCGCTGAGCAGAATCTCGCCCATTATGCCGAAGAGGCCATCACATCGCTCACACGCGATTTACGCGACTGCCAAGCACGCCTGCAGATTATTGCCCCAGACCGTCAAATCGAACATCTTGGCATGCGCCTAGATGATCTGGAAAATCGACTCGGCTATCATCTGCGCGAACGCCTACGGGCCAATGAAGACACCCTTAACGCAAACGCCCAGCAACTAGCCGAACATCATCCCAAGGTGCAACTACAGCTAGCCGCTCAAACACTTAAAAACCTAAAACACCAACTTGAACAGTCAGTGAAGGTCAACGCCTCAAATATGGGGGACCAGCTCGCGTATCTCAGAACTCGTCTCGAAAATGGTAGCCTCAACGCAACACTCAAACGCGGCTACTCGATCATGAAAAACTCGCAGGGCACCATCATCGATAGCGCACAATCCGCAAAAGCTGCCAAAGAACTCACTGCACAGTTTCACGACGGCGAAGTCGACCTAGACGTGAGATAAAGCATCGCGCACAAACAACTTTCCAATATTTAGTCTGATTTCTTGATATTTTGTTTTTTTTAGGAACAAACCCCATTAACGCATGTTAAATGAAACAGGTTAACACCGGTTAAGTTAGTTAGGGTTAGTATAAAGGTTAGTAATAGGCTCGTCTTCTTCCAAGAGGACGAGCCTTAATCTTTATAGATGATTGAGTTTTCCTGTATTTACACTCACACTTCGTTGATAACGAATAATTATGAGTGAGGAAAAACGCCCAAAGCTGAAATTGACCCGTAGCATAAAGCCACAGGAACCAAAAATTATCGAGGCGAAGCCAATCGCACCCGAAGTTGTTGAACCTATAGAAGCAGCTACGGAAGCTCCAATGCCTAAACTGCAAGCGGCCTCAATGAGGCTACCAACAGAAGGTACTGAAAAGCCGGCAGTTCCGCAGCCACCAACTCCGCAGGAACCAAAAATCATCGAAGCGAAACCAGTCGCACCCGAAATTGTTGAACCTATAGAAGCAGCTACAGAAACTCCGATGCCTAAACTGCAGATGAGCTCAATGAGGCTATCAACAGAAGGTACTGAAAAGCCGGCAGTTCCGCAGCCACCAACTCCGCAGGAACCAAAAGCCATCGAGGTGAAACCAATCGCACCTGAAGTTGTTGAATCTGTAGAAGCAGCTACAGAAACACCGATGCCTAAGCTGCAGATGGCCTCAATGAAGCTACCAACAGAAGATACTGAAAAGGCACTGGCCCCACAACCGCCAGCTCCGAACGAAAACCCCACTGCTCTACCACCCCCATTACCCACAGCTCCCAGTCTAGAAAATCCTCCCGCTGATAAAGCTGCCAAAACAGACAGTCCCATTCTCAGCATTGTGATCATTGCAGGACTCTTCTTAATTCTCGCTGTGGTCGCCGGCGGCATTTTGTTTGTCCTACGGCCTCCATCGAAAGAGTTGTCACCAATTGCAAGTGACCCCACACAGTCACAATCAGGTGCAACAACAGTCACTGCGGATGATTCTCCAGTATCTGAACCAAGCACACTCATAACAAAACAAATCGGGCGAGCCAAACAAGCGATCGCGACCGTTCCGGTTATGGAAACCATTCCAGACATATCAGGTTCAGCACCCACATATGAAACGGAAACAATTACCCGCGAATTGCTTCCAGCAAAATCAACATCCTTCACAGTCTCGCAAGAAACCACTGCGCCGAGGCAAACCAGCTCCAAACAACGCGCGAAACTTAAAGAAGCTGCCAGTCTCTACTTGACCCAAATCCACATTGACGGGGTACGCAATGGCAGTAACCCGAAGGTTATGATCAACGCAGAAAGCTATTTAGTGGGCGAAGTCGTCGACGAAGACACTGGTCTCAGCTTCCAAGGAATCAAAGAAGGCAAATTACTATTTAAAGATCGTAACGGGTTATATTATCTTAGAAGCTTCTGATTGCACTTTAACAAAAAATCATTTCAGTTCTGTCACATATGACCGCAAAAGTATCCACATTCTCTCTTCTGGCACTGATAACACTGCTCTTTTCAGCCTGCACCACACCGGTTGCGATCGACCCGGTAAGCGGGCAAGAACAATCTGCCAAATATAGAGCAGGTTACCTCTATGCCCCGATTGACGCAGCACCAGGAGCCATCTTCCGCGTAGCGATTCGCGTTCTAGATGAAAATGGCTACTACCGCACAGGTGAACTCCACAAAGAGACTTCGATCACCGTTTACGCCCGCAAAGTTGGCGACGAAAAGGTCATCGTTCGTATCAAGCAGCTTGCTGATGGTCAGTCCGAACTCCGTATCCGTGTCGGAAAGCTTGGCAACCTAGCTGAATCACAAAACATCTACGCGAAAATTCGCGATGCGATGTAAGTCCTCTATAATCCTTTGCAAAAGCCGCCTTTCCACTTGGATTGGCGGCTTTTTTGTATTTGCTGACTCCTTTACAACAACCTCCAGAACCCAGTATATGACCTCAAAATTCACACTTCTCGGAATCGGCAGTCCAATCGTCGATGCGATTGCACAAGTCGATGAAACCTTTATCCAACAAATTGAGGGGGATAAAGGTGGCATGGTTTTAGTCGATTCAGACACCATCAAAACACTTATCGAGCAAGTGCCGGGCGGCACGATCGCTGCACCAGGTGGCTCTTCGGGGAACACACTTTTCGCACTCGCCCGCATGGGCGCCTCAACCAGCTTCATTGGCAAAATTGGCAACTGCAAGGAAGGCACATTCTACCGTGACCGATTCGAAGCACTGGGCGGCGATGGCAGTCGTTTCAAGATCGGCACGGTGCCTAATGGTCGCTGCCTCTCACTGGTCACTCCTGATGGCGAACGCACGATGCGCACCGACCTCGGCGCCGCGATGACGCTGAGCCCGGATGAAGTCAGCGTGGACGACTTCAATGGCTGCAGCCATGCACACATCGAAGGCTATCTCTTGTTCAACGAAGCATTAATGATGCGTGTGCTCGAATGCGCGAAGGCTGCCGGTTGCACAATAAGCCTCGACCTCGCCTCCTTCGAAGTCGTCAACGCAACCAAGAGCATACTCCCCGCCATTCTCAAAGACTACGTCGACATCGTCTTCGCAAACGAAGAAGAAGCCGAAGCCTACACAGGAATCAGCGACGATTACCCAGCCATGGCAAAGCAGCTTGCCGAACTCTGCGAGATTGCGGCAGTCAAAGTTGGCGCACACGGTTCCTACGTCGCAGACGCAAACAAGGTTGAAAAAGTCGAACCGATGCATGCCGCTCACGTAGTCGATACGACTGGCGCAGGCGACTTATGGGCCGCAGGCTTCCTATACGGTTGGTCACAAAAGCGCCCACTCGCCGATTGCGCACAAATAGGCTCCATTCTCGGTGCAGCAGTGGTTCAGGAACAAGGCAGCGTTCTTCCCGAGCACATCTGGCAAGACATCCTCAGTAACCTTTAAGCATATCAAATCTCATGACTCCCGACCAAATCTCAGAACTCGTAGTCGACATCGCAAAGCGCGCCCGCGCCGCCTCGCTTGAACTCGCTGCGTTGGATACAGAAACAAAAAACAGTTTCCTCAATCTACTCGCTGAGCGTTTGGTGACCAATACCGACGCCATTATCAGTGCAAATGCACTCGACCTAGCTGAAGCCCAAACCCAAGGGCTCTCGGGACCGATGACTGAACGTCTCACGTTCACACCCGAAAGCATCGCAAATATGGCAGAAGGTGTGCGCCAAGTCGCGACCCTCCAGGACCCTGTCGGTGTCGAAATCGAGCGCATGGCTCCACCTAAAGGTTTTGACCTGCGCAAGATCCGCGTGCCCATGGGCGTGATCGGCATCATCTACGAGTCACGCCCGAATGTAACCGTGGACTGCGCTATTTTATGCCTTAAGTCTGGCAACGCATCGATACTACGTGGCGGCAAAGAAGCCTTCCATAGTAATATGAAGTTGGCCGAGATCATACAAGAATGCCTACGCGAAAGCGGAATCCACGAAGACGCGGTGCAATTCATCCCCACAACTGATCGTGCAGCGCTCAATGTATTGCTCAAGCAAGACGACACCATCCATTGTATTATCCCACGGGGCGGTGAGAGCTTGATTCGGTTTACTGTAGAAAACAGCCGTATCCCAGTCATCAAACACTACACAGGCGTCTGCTCCGTATATGTCGATGCCGCCGCCAATGCAGACATGGCCGAAGCAATTCTCATCAATTCCAAATGCCAGCGCCCAAGCGTCTGCAATGCCGCAGAGAATTTGATCATCCACCAGGATGCCTCTGATCAGTTACCACGCCTAGCAAAAGCGCTCCATGATGGTGGGGTCGAACTGCGAGTCGACACACATGCCAAGGCCCTACTCACTGGAAGCGGGCTACCACTCATCGACGCCACGGCTCAAGACTTTGCCACCGAGTATACTGACTTAATCATCTCCATCGCAATCGTGCCAGATCTCAAAGCGGCAATTGAGCTGATCAATGCCAACAGCTCCGGCCACACTGAGAGCATAATCACAGAAGATGCCGCGGCAGCACAGCAATTTTTAACAGCAGTCGACTCTGCTGCGGTATTCCACAATGCATCAACGCGCTTCTCCGATGGGTTCGAATTCGGCCTCGGCGCCGAGATTGGCATTTCGACAGACCGATTACATGCGCGCGGCCCAATGGGGCTCAACGAATTGTGCACTTATAAATATGTAATTCATGGAACTGGCGAAACACGCTAGTCTTTGGGATTGATTCGAACATGAGTGCGCTCTCCTTTTTGCCTAAACATCTCAGGCTAGTCCTCTTCATATGCCTAGTCTACATCCTAGCATGGCTTGGCTACTACGGACAGATCACACTTGGGCAATACCCAAGCAAAGAGGAAGCACTCACGCTCCAGACAGCGCTATTTGGCACAGCTGGCGAGAACATCACTCTCTACGATAAACTGCTCGCTTTGTTCGGTATATTTGCCGACTCAGAGTCGAGACTACTCTCGACAGCACGTATCATAAACGGCTTGGCACTGCTACTCACTGCATTTTTTTGCGGAACGACTGCAGGTCATTTCTGGAAGAGCCACCGCGCTGCCTTTATCGCAGCACTCCTCGTGGGGCTCAATCCGGTCATCCTCTTTCGCATCGGAGAAGTCACGCCCACAACACTGGCAACTCTGTGCGTTGCGGTTTTCATTTGGCGTATCATACGTTGGTTGCACAGAGCAAAGACAATCGATAGCTTCATAATCGGCTTAGCACTCGCCATCGGCGCCTTGCTTGAGACGAGTCTCGTAGGGCTCGCCCTGCTCTGGCCAATTGCCGCCTTCCTGTATCCGACTCGGCACAAAGCACTACACCTCATACTCGGCACCATCCCCACTGTCGCCGCCTTCGGACTAGTCATCGTATCCGACTTGCAACTACAGCACGCGCTAAGCCTCGACACATCCAATATTGCAGCAAAACTCTATGGATTTTTCAGCAATCAAGAAGTGAACGACGGAATCAGCTATGCCATCCAAAGCAAACAACACCTGCTACTTTTATTAAACCCGATCCACTGGGGGCTGCTCATTATTCTCGCAGCTGGCGGCCTTTACGCACGTATTAAAGACGGGCATAAAGGTTACAGTGTGTATACCTGCCTGATCGCCTTAGTCATCTTCTGGATCACGTATTCATTTATCAACGGCGGTGGACAAAACCGCCTAGCACTCATCCCTTTACTGGCGGTCTTCGCTGCGGGCAGCTTAACAGCCATTCCTAGAATTTGGACACATGCAGGTAAACAGACACGGAGCAAAATAATCATTAGCATGGCGTGCCTCGCAGGCATAACCTACACAGGCTATTTTGTAAATAGCCCATCAAATGAAGCAAAGGAAAGCGACTACACCTTCATGGCTGAAGCGAGTATCAATCTTGGCAAAAGTGAAACCGCAGTCGTCTGGGCTGAAAGAGCACTCGAAATCAATGACTCTCGTGATGACATGCGAAACGTCCTTGTTCGCGCACAATTTAACCAGTGGGCAACCGTTTCGAAACCAAAGCCGCTCTCAGTTGAAACCGTCAACAACTTATTAAAAGCAGTCGACGCAGCCGACCCTAGCGACCCAACAATTGCTAGTATCAAAGGCATTTACCTTTGGAAACTGAAAAATCAAGACCGCGCCATAGCACTGTGGAAGGCGAATATAGCCAATAGTGCACTCGCCCGCATCGGAATGCTATGGAGCCAGGATAAAAAAGACGCGAAGGCACTTAACCAGCTCGCTGAAAGCACTCCTTATTACTACCTACTACACATCGCAAATCAAATTGATCGAAGCGCACTCATCTACGGCGATGAAGAACGAGTGATCGACAATTTATTTGCCGAAGCACACTAGTCTACAAATCAGGATCGATAAATGGGCTGCTTGGCTTCGGCTCAGCTTCAGCCATCGTCTTTTCAGTTTTCAGACGTAGCTGACCACAAGCGGCATTAATATCATGCCCCTTCTCACGGCGAATCGTCGCCGAAACGTTCGCCTTACGCAGCACATCCACAAACGCATCTTGCCTACGAACACTCGGACGCACCCATTGTAAGCCTTCGACCTTGTTATAAGGAATACAATTTACATGCGCATGCAGCTCTTTCGCAATTTTCACCAGCTCGCGCGCTTGCTCTAAACTATCGTTCACATCTTCGATCAAGATAAACTCAAGAGTCAGCATACGCCCATGGCGCTGTTGAAAGGCTTTTGCTGCGGGTATCAGTTTCTCCAAAGGATACTTCTTATTTATCGGCATGATTTTTTCACGCACTTCATTCGTGGCACCATGGAGTGAAATCGCCAAACGCACTGCAATGCCCTCTTCAGCAAGCTTCATAATTTGTGGCGCCAGCCCAGAGGTCGAAACCGTAATACGACGGGCTCCAAAATTAAGCCCCCAATCGGCATTTAAAATGCGAATCGTGCGCACCAAGGTCTCGTAATTGGCAAGTGGTTCACCCATCCCCATGAAAACAATGTTATCGAAGGAAGCGATTTCCTCTTTAGCGCGTGCTGTATGCGCATCCTCACGGCGGCAAATATGCATGAGCTGTGAAACCACCTCGGCCGCCATTAAGTTACGACGAAACCCAGCCAGTCCCGATGCGCAGAATTTACACCCATAGGCACAACCCACTTGGATGGAAACGCAGACCGTCTTGCGCGAATCTTCCTGCCCAACCCCCTTCTGCGGCGCGCGGATTAGCACCGTCTCAATCAACGACTTGTCCTCGAGCTCAAGGAGTAGCTTCTGAGTGACATCATCGGAGCGCTTATCAATCACCGGTGCCGTCGGATACATAATAAACGTAGCATCCAGCCACGCACGAAAATCCTTCGGCAAATTGGTCATCGCATCCCAAGAATCGACGCGCTTCTTATAAAGCCACTCCATCACCTGCTTCGCACGAAAACCTTTATAGCCAGCTGCCTCGATCTGCTCTTTCAAGCTTTCCAATGTTTCGCCAAAGAGGCTCGGTTTTTGTGGTGTAAATTTCACGCACCCAAAACTGGTATCTAATCAGCACTTGCCAACAAAATTAGCGACCACTCTAGCAATGATTCTATATACCATTATTTCACAATCCATCGAAAGGTATTCATTTGACCGTTCGATCAATCAATTCAGTGTTAACTGCATCACAGTAACAGCCTGAATCTATGTTAAATTTCAAATACAAAGCTCTCAACCACGAAGGTAAAGAAGTCATTAAACGTGTTTCAGCAGAAGACCTAAAAAAGGCAAGAAGTCGCCTGGAAGCTCTCGGATACACGAACATTCGCTTTTTAGACGACGAATTTACAGCAACACTTAATGCAGAAACCGAAGAAGACTACGATTTCGAAGATGAACTCCTGTTTTCAGCCGAAGACGAGGTAAAGAGCCAATCTGGAGGATTGATGGGCAACCTCTTTACACTCATCAAATATAACCTCTTCGCGATAATCCCTTTGGTCATGTGGGTCTATTTCGCTGCAACGAGCGGCGAAAGCGCGACTGACTTTTCCGACTGGGTTGCATATGGAGTCACTGGGGTGTATGCAATCTACGCAGTTGGTATTGGTGTCCCCCTACTCTTATTTATCATCACTTTAAACGCTAAGACATGGGCAAAGTGGACAAAGGTCATAATTCTATCTAGAATCGCACAAATGCTGCCAACGGTTCGAATGGTGAAGCCAATTTATGCTGAATTCAAATTTTGCGAGGCGACAGCTTATGGCGCACAAGGTGATTTTGAAAAAGCACTCAAAACAGTCGCACCGCTATTAGAGAAAAAGGCACTCAATGAGAGCAGTTACTACAGCCATTTAAGCGATATGTATGCTTATTCAAATGATCCCAAAGATCAGATTGGCTACTCTCAACTCGCTTATGACTTGGGCAGCAAATCAAATACGGAACGTATAAGTCTAACACATCTAATAGCAAAATACAGCAACGACATCGACCGAACCGAGGCTCTACTAGAAGAAATTGAAGACAATGAGATCACTGAGATGGCAGAGTCCTATGTCTCTCTCATTAAAACACTTGTCGCCCTAGAAAAGGGTAATGGAACTGAAGCAAATACACACATCGAAAAGGCGCTGCAACAAGCACGGCCACTCGAAAAAATACCACTCGGACTCGGCCACATATTCGAATTAAAGTCTGCACGCGTCTGGACACTTGCCGCACTGAATCGAATTGATGAAGCTAAAAATCTCTATCAAGACATCAAACCATTCTTTGAAGCTCACAACGACACCTACGTCATCAATCGCTCCAAGCAAGCACTCGAGTTATAATAATCCTACTGTCAACTCATGTCTACATTCCTCACATTTATCGGCGGCACGGTGGTACTACTACTCATTAGTGGCGTCATCCTAGTAGTCCTATTCAAAGCCTATTGGAAGCACATCATGAACAAAGCTCGTTTCTCAACGGGAGGTCTAGGTTACAGCTACTTACAATTGTTCACACCCAGCCGAATTAACCTGAGAACACTCTCTTCGGATAAGTTAAACAATCCAGATGACGAGATCAAAGAATGCATCCAACAATGGGAATCCGCAGGATTTAAGGCTCTTAGTTTACTAGAAGAGGATGATGAAGGGATTTATATAGCATTCTACAATACAGAAAAGAAGTGGCTCGCACTCAGTGATCCATACATCTGTGTCGATGAACCTTTAGAATTCGCAAACATGTATAGCCTATACGCCATATCAGAGACCGGGGCCTGTTATAGGATGCGCAATCACCTTATAGAAAGTTCACTCTTCCTTGATGATGGATCCGTGATTGAAACCAGAACCGTTAAAACAATTAATGAATTAATAAAACTATTCGAAATATGCATCTCAAAGGCTCAAATAGCGGACTTCCCTCTGGACGACCTCACGGCTCGACTCGCAGCTCTACACGCAAAAGAATATGATGCTCGATACATCAGTGGCGGACTCAGCGACTCCGAGATCGATCAAGTCGTTAAAAAAGAATATCCTAAGGCGAACAAAGAAACACTTAAGACACACACAACCGCCGCGCACATTTCCGTTCAAGAAAGCTGCTATGAAGGACTCAAAGAAGTCTGTAATGACTATATCGTTTCTGAAAACAAATACAGTTTAAGCCAATGGAACGCGATCGAGAATAAGATAGTTTACGCATTCGAAAAGATGGGACAGAGCTCACTCATACAAGCCATCCAATGCCAAGTGGATATTGATGATCATCTAGATGACGAAATTGATACGCATCGAATCATTGATGGTCGCGTAGTTATGACGCAACTAAATGAATCACTTCCAAGCGATCAACAATTCACAAAAATCGACACATGCACGTCACCGATACAAGCTGACTTATATATACGTAAAGATATTGCCAATCGCTTAGCGCTCAAGCAGGTCAGTCATTCCAATTAATGCCGAACGAGCCTCCTTTTTGATTGCGAAGCCCAAGCAGTGACTTAATGTTCACCTATATGAGTGTTTTGTATTCCACTACTTGCCGGATCAAAGATATGGTCGCGAGCGAGCGCCCGCAAGAACGGCTGGAGCGCCATGGTCCGAAAGCACTCAGCGACCGCGAACTCATCGCGATGATTTTGCGCAGCGGCCCACGAGGAGTGGATGTCGTATCGATGTCAGGACAACTCATCGACAAGGCTGGCTCATTAACGAATTTGCTCCGCTGGTCCGCCGAGGACTTTCAGGAAATTCACGGCATCGGCAAAGTGAAAGCACTCCAACTGATTGCTGTCATGGATCTCGCAAAGCGCATTCTCAAAGCAGACGATACCCAAGCGACACTGTTTGACGCGCCTGAAGTCGTGGCTGAGCACTTCGCCACGATCACCCTAGGGCTGGAAGTTGAAAAATTCTGGGCGCTCTGCCTGGATCGGAAGAACCGACTGATTCGCTGCGTCGAAGTCACTTCCGGCACAGCCACAAGCGCACTCGTCCATCCACGCGAAGTCTTCCGTGAAGCTATTAAGCTCAGCTCAGCAGCCATTATCGTGGTGCATAACCACCCCAGCGGCGATCCAGCACCCAGCCGAGCCGACATACAAGTCACTCGCCAGCTTCGCGAAGCTGCCAAAGTGATCGGCATCGACCTACTCGATCATATCGTAGTCGGTAAGCGCACCAACGATCCCCAAAAACTCGGGTTTTACAGCTTCAACGATGCTGGGCTGATTTAACCTTAATGAATCATGCCTCATGATCGAGACGAATTATCGTAAATCAAGAGATGTCCATGACAATTCTCTGACAAAACTTTGACGTAGTAATGACGACTTCTGCGAGCACATCTGGCATTCTATTGGAAGAACGATCGAGCACCACGCTCGACTCTCTTCACTCCAATAATGTCAGCCATGAAAAACTATTCATTACTCACGATCATCAGCCTCTTCGCACTCCTAACAGTGGCACATGCGAAATCTAGTAATCCTACGATACACCTCACCGCAAAGTTAGAACACCCCATCCTCGCGACAGGTGAAAAGCAACGAGTTTTTGTAAAAATCGGGCTGCTGCCAGAGCGTATTCACTCCGACAAAGAACGCCCTCCCGTCAATCTAGCCATCGCCCTAGATCGCTCAGGATCCATGAGTGGCGATAAAATCAACCAAGCACGGAACGCTGCATTAGAAGCGCTCAGCCTACTGCGTCCACAAGATCGCATCGCATTGATCGCATACTCAGACGATGCCGAAACACTAATCGAATCGCAGCACCCGATGGAGCGAGAGCGTCTCGCTCGAATCATTCGGGAAATTCAAAGCCAGGGATCGACCGCACTTTATGCAGGAGTCAGTCAAGCCGCAGCAGAAATTCGAAGAGGTCAAAATGACAAAGCCTTCAATCGATTAATTCTACTATCCGATGGTCAAGCCAACAAAGGCCCCTCTTCCATCGATGACCTAAGCGGCCTCAGTCGCTCACTAGCCGGAGAAGACATCTCAGTTAGCACCGTCGGCCTCGGCTCGGGCTTTAATGAAGACCTAATGACAGCGATTGCAGAGACTGCACAAGGCAATGCCTACTTCGCTGAGAATTCAAATGACTTAAGCCGCATCTTTACAGCCGAGCTAGACGACGTGCTCAACGTCGCAGCGACCAATATCCGAATCGTCGTCGAATACACGCCTGGCGCACGGCCGATTCGAATAATCGGGAGAGACGGCACCATCAACGACGGCACCATCACCCTGCAAATTAATCAACTCTTCGCTGGTCAGGAAAAATATGCACTCATCGAGATCGATGCGCCTGCCGGTGAAGATGGCGAGATTGCCGATCTCCTAAATATCCGAGTCCTCTATGACACTCCAAACTTAAGCAAACCGGTTCACCAAACTGCCGTCGCTCAAGTTCAATACAGTAGTAACGAAGCAGCCATCCAAGCAGCGGCCGATGTAGAAGTCGCACGTGCTGTAGTCGAAAACCGAATCGCGGAAGTAAAGCGTGAGGCAATCACTCTGAGTGATAACGGAAACCATAAGCAAGCAGCTCATGTCATGCGTGAGCTAAAAGGCGAAGTCGCCGAAATCAATATCGGCTATAATGACAGAGCGCTTTTCGACAAAGCTGACGACCTCGACTTAGAAGCCACACAACTGGAGCAAGCAAAGCTCTCTAATATGAAACGAAAGAGCTACTCTAACAGCAGCTATCAAACCTTTAATCAACAAAAGTCTTGGGATTGAAAAGATTGCTACTGTTCCGTTTTTCGGCCTTTTATTACGAGTGAAGAAACAAAGATACTTGCTCATCTGGCTAAGCCTCTTTCTGCCAACAGTCACGATCGGGGTGATCGCTATGGGCCTGCTAGCGCGTGAGCAAGCTCGTGTAGATGAACTCAACGCAAGCTCTCATAAAGCCCGGGCTCAAACGATCGCAGATAATGCCGATCTGATCATGGCAGAGATCAAAACCGGCGTCTTACTCACACTCGAAGCCGCCTCCGGTAGCGGTAGCGAGGCCGCTCGCTTACGCGAACTGAGCAAAACAAATCCACTGATCAACACCACCTATATCTGGACCCCCACCAGCACTGGCGAATATTCGCATACATTTTCGGATACAAATGATGCCCACGCATGGCAGTCATTAATCGACATACACGCTCCACCGTGGGGCAACGCAATCTCAAAGCAGAAACAGGTCACGCTTGAGGTGAAGCAAAAAAATGCCCCGATTTCCACCTTTAAAGGCGCAGGTTCTAGCTCCAGTTATAGCTACTCAAATGCGCAGAGCAAGCGCGCCAACATTCGAGAATTCAGCCAGTATAACGTCCAAAGTATCAATACCTTAAAGCAGGAGGAGCGAGCCATCGCAAACGACATGGAGCAAATCGCCGAACCACCGATCCACCAAACTGGTTGGGTCAATTCGAACGACAGCCCGCCAACTTGGATCGCATGGTATCAACAACTCAAGGATGGTCGCGTAACCGGTGCGAAGCTCGAAACCGACATCGTTCTGGCACAGCTGCAGCAAGCCTTCCCAGATACACAGAACAGCCAAATCACATATCATCTGAAGCCCCCCGACCAGTCTTCATCCTACCAGGACAGCCTTTCGATCACCTCCAATCGTATTCCACTTGGCGTAGATTTACTAGGCTGGCATCTAAGTTATACTACCAGTTCAAATAGCAGTAGCCACAGCTTGCTACTGCTCGGCGGATTACTGGTAGCCATTCTGTGCACCACCAATCTCGGTGCGGGCACACTCATACTTTGGCGCGCACGAACGGACGCCCGAGACTCCGCACAAAAAAGCACCTTCGTCTCAAACGTTTCTCACGAACTACGCACACCACTCACCACCATCCGAATGTATGCCGAAATGCTTGAAGAGCGACGCATCGAAGATCCTTCAAAGCAACAACGCTACTTAAATACGATTACCAATGAAAGCCAGAGACTCACTCGACTCATTGATAATGTGCTCGATTTCAGTCATCTCAGCCAAGGCCGTAAGCGCTATCAAATGCAGGAGGTCAACATCGTCGACCTAATACAAACGGTGATTGACTCACAAGAACCTCGCCTCAGCGAAGCAGGCATGACGCCGATATGGAACGCGCCTAATCAGACACAAAAAATCACCAGCGATTGCGATGCTATAGAGCAAGTTCTCCTCAACTTAATTGATAACGCGATCAAATATGCGAACACTGGCAAAACACTTGAGTTCCAGCTCAACGAAACCAGCTCAGGAATCGAAATCAGTATCACCGACAACGGCCCCGGCATTGCTCCAAGTGATCGTAAGAAAATATTCAATGCCTTCCAACGACTCGATGAAAGCCTGACCTCCAATCAACCAGGCTCCGGACTCGGACTCTCCATCTGCCAAGGTATTATCAAAGACTTGTCAGGCAACTTAAAGCTGAGCTCTACCATAGGCAAAGGATCTTGCTTTACAATACAGCTCCCACACGTCCCAAAACACGCAGCATCATGAACCGCCGCCATATATTCCTAGCTGAAGACGATTTAAACATACGCGCAGGCCTCGTGGATGCACTAGAGAGCGAAGGTTACGAGACCAGCACCGCCGGTAATGGCGAAGACGCGCTCAACCAAATACGTCAAACGAACTTCGACCTGATCCTCCTCGACGTCATGATGCCCAAGCTCAGTGGCTATGATGTCTGCCGATCAATTCGCACCTTCAATCAGACCATTCCGATCATTATGCTCACCGCCAAAGGCGAGGAGATCGACAAAGTCGTCGGATTAGAGCTCGGAGCCGATGATTACATCACCAAGCCTTTTGGTGTGCGCGAACTACTCGCACGTGTTGCAGCAGTGCTACGCCGCTCTTCAGTCGCCACACAAACAAGTGAGTCGACATCCCCTTTCACTTTCGGCACAGCCCAAATCGATCCGAAACGATTCGAAGTCAGCCTCAACGGCACCACCGCTTCACTGACTCCACGCGAGCTCAAACTACTACAAACATTTATCGCACATCCTGGCGAAGCCCTCAGTCGCGACACACTTCTCAACGCAGCGTGGGGAATCGACTATCTAGGCACCACACGCACGCTCGATCAGCACATCGCTCAACTGCGTAAAAAAGTCGAATTCACCCCAGCAGAGCCAAGCGTATTGATCACCGTCCATGGTCATGGCTATCGGTACGAGCCATTCAAGTAGATGATGTCTCCAATCGGAAAGCTGACATTTCTCTGACAATCTTTTGACCTAGCCATGACAACAGTTCCTTAGATTTCGGGCATCATGCGTATGAACCACTGAGCAATTCCGTTCGGGTTTCGAACCACCTTCAAACCATCGCATGAAATCACTACTACAAACAGTTCTACTAGGCCTCATCGCAGGCACCGCCGCAAACGCCAACAGCCAACCTGCTCCACTCGTCGACACACGCCCTAAAGTTGAAGTTGCTTTCGTGCTGGATACGACAGGGTCAATGGGAGGTTTAATCGAAGGCGCGAAACAAAAAATTTGGTCGATCGCCAACGAAATCGCATCTGCCAATTCCAGCCCAGAAGTCAAATTAGGCCTCATCGGCTACCGCGACATTAACGACGACTACGTCACACAAACCTACGATTTGTCCAGTGACCTCGACCACATTTATGCCAAACTTATCGAATTCCAGGCAGGTGGCGGTGGTGATGGCCCCGAATCCGTCAATCAAGCCTTATACGAAAGCGTCACCAAACTATCCTGGAGTGAACACAAAGATACACTCAAAATCATCTTCCTCGTCGGCGACGCACCGCCACACATGGACTATCAGGAAGATGTTAAATATATGGAGAGCTGTGCACTTGCTGGAGCCAACGGTCTGATCATTAATACTATCCAATGCGGCAACCAAACCGATACACGTGCAGTCTGGCAAGCGATCGCACAGTACACTGAAGGCGAATACGTCGCGATTCAACAGTCTGGAGGTATGCATGCCATCACGACTCCAATGGATGAAGCCATTTCAGAGCTCAACACTCAAATGGCCTCCACAGTGATTACCTACGGCGACAGCCAAGCTCAAACCCTAGGCAAAACCAAAGTTTCCAATGCCATTGCGGCTGATGCTGAAGCCGCAGCCGCTCGCTACAATTATTTCTCCGCAACAAATGCGAGCACATCCACCGCGATCAGTGGCAACGAAGACCTCGTCGCTCAGTTGGACCAAAACACACTCGAAGCGTCCGACATAAAACACGAGCACCTTCCCGAGGATCTACAAGCACTAAGCCAAACAGAGCTCACGACACACATCGCAAAAAAGTCAGAACAACGCGCAGTCATTCAAAGCAAACTCACCGCCCTCCTCAAAGAGCGACAAATGTATATCGATGCAGAAAAGAAACGACTCACAGCCGAAGGAAAATCCGACGGCTTCGACAATCAAGTGAATGCAATGATCCGCACACAAGCAGCGACCAAGGGAATCACTTACGAAGAGTAAACCTTCGAGGCTCACACAGGCTTCTGCACCACCCAGAAGCGGCAATCATCGGAAAAGTCTTCGACTGCCTTCGGCTCATTCGCCAACTCTGAGCGCATGACGGACACTTCCACCCGAAAGCCCACAGCTTCGAGCACTGCTTTCATTTCAACGATTGTCGGCACATGCATGAAATGCGCGCCATGGTACGTGTCTTCGGTGCGATCACCAAAGTCATCCAACTCTGTTTTTTGATTCGATACCGACCAACGCACCTGCTCCGCCTTCCAGAATGACTGATGAGGCGAACGCTCACGGTCGTGCGAGGTAAAGACAAACCAACCTTCCGGCTTGAGCACACGAAAGACCTCTCGCAGCGCCTGTTCACGATTTGCGGCTTTGGGGACTTGCATCAGTCCATTAAAGCCAAAGATCACGCCATCGAATACATCCTCTTCAAACTCCATCTTGGTCGCATCGCAAACGCGCATCGGGATACGATACTCCAAGGTCGTGGCGAGCTCACGGGCTCGATTGACCATCGGACGAGAATAATCAGTCGCCAGCACTTGCGTATATCCAAGCTCGTAGAGACCGATCGCAATACGCCCGGCGCCACAGCCCAGTTCGAGGATCGAATCTTCAGGATGAAAGATACGCGTAAAGATCTTTTCCTCCGAAACCCAAAGTCCTAGCTCAGCTGCCGCAATCGCGTAGTGCTCAACCACGCCATCTGCATCAAAATATTTACGCACAATTCCCGGCTCCATGATCAAAGATATCCGTTCTCTGCGCAGAATTGGCAAATCGATTCTTTGCCTATTGCAACGGGAACGTTTTTACTCAACTTCAGACTAAGACTTACTTTATGGTCGCATTGTTAAAAACCATTACTTTCTGGATAATCGCTGCAGTTCTTGCAGCGTGCGCTCTATTGGTCCCTGCGCATTTACGCACGATCGACACAAGCGTGATGCAACAAGCGGCCCTCCAAGCCAGTTCACCTGCCAATATTATCGCAGCCTCGCTCAATGCTGCACAGGTCGGTCCAGCTCAGCGACTGATCGATGCGACGAAGACTGCGGATACCGCTTTCAGCGGCCAAATCGACGCACTACTCGCGAAAGACCCTCAATTTGCCATAAGTGGTGGCGCAGATCGCACCTTCGAAGATTTTCTCGAACTCGTCCAAATCGACGAAGCCAAAAACAATGCAGTGGTGCCATTGCTACTACCACGCAGCGAACGCGCCTCACTCAGCGGATCGCTCGAAGAATCCAGCAATGCAAACGTCGCCGCACTACTCGACATACGCAACTTGCGCGGGCTCCTTCGCCTACACCCTGCCGACCATGCGGCTGGTGCTCCTTACGATGCGGGTGTGCTCACACTCGCCCTACTGATTGAAGGCGGGCATTTCCGACCAGCACTTGCACAACAAATCGGCGCCATCGCCATTCAAGCCAAGCTCGGCACACCTGCCGCCGTGCGCGGCAGTGAAGATCTCACGATTGCGACCCTTTCACTCGGCAGACAGCTCGACTACCGTTCATTAGCCAACCTCGCAGCCATCACAAAGACCCCGAGCGACTGGGCACAAATGGCGACTATGTTTCGCGCTCAGCCCGAACGCATCAATCAACTGTATGTCGCACTCCGTTTCGCCGAAAGCTCCGAAAAGGTCTTCAGCTACCTAGCCGCGTTTTCTGAAACAAGTAATCACGATATCGACCAAGCACTTGAACTCGGGCCTGGTGCAGTCAACTACCTACTCGAATTTAAACAACCGATCTACCGCCCAGCGACAATGGCTGCCAAGACCTTGGCATTGATCACCCCCTTTCGCCCACAGTTCGCCATCGAGCTAACTCACGGCAGTACACAGCTCGGACTCGCGCTCAAATTTTGCTTATTCTTTTTTGCAGGTCTCGCCTTCGCCTTTGGTATGGGTGCTGCTTGGCGCGCTAGTCTCAGCAAAAAACAACCTGTTATTTCCAAAACAAACCCAATGATTTGGGCACGTGATGCGCTCCTCAGTCTGGTCGTTACCATGACTATTTGGACCTTTTTCGAACCCGACATTTTAAAATCAAACGACACAACCGTCGACGCCGGACCTCGTATCGAGTTTGCCGTTGCCGACACACTTGAATCTCTAAAATCACCCGTTAAAGCTATGCAAGAACTCAACCAAGTCACTCTCCTCGTTCTCGCGCTGTTTTTCATCACTCAGCTCGTCATCTACTCATTCTGCCTCATCAAGCTCCGCGAGATTGCTAAGCAACAACTGAGCGCCGAAATGAAAATCAAACTTTTAGAGAACGAAGAAAATCTCTTCGACTTCGGACTCTACGTTGGCCTCGGCGGCACCGTCCTCTCGCTCATATTGGTCGCCGTCGGTATCGTCGAAGCAAGCCTCATGGCTGCCTATGCATCCACCCTCTTTGGCATCCTCTTTACTGCTCTACTGAAGGTCATGCACCTTCGTCCTTACCGCCGCACGCTCATCATCGAAGCGGGCTCTTCAAGTAGCTCAGAAACGCTCATGAAGGATATTAAACTGTAATTTCAAGTAGTTAGAATGAAAAAGAGAGCAGTTAGCCCTTAGCAGCCGACTCTCTTTATTCTGAACTCCCTGTCCTCGCTTCTCCCTTCTAATTTCGAACTCCTCTTTAAATGAACAAAACGCTAATGCTCGTGATCTGCGACTTCCTTCTGCTTAGCATGTTGGCGCTCGCTCGCTTTGATCCGCCCGAAGAAAAACCGGAAGCCACGCTCGATGCCACCGCATCTTCAGCGACCGCCGAAGCCGAACTCATCGAATTACTTGAGGAATCCCTCGCATCAGAGCTCACTTCGCGTGAAAATTTAAATGAGGATCTAGCTGAAACTCGCGAAAACCTCCAAGCCAAAGCCCGTGCCCTAGCCGAACGCGAAGCAGCACTGGAAGCCACTCAGCAAAACCTTGAGCAAAAATCCGCCGAGGCCGAACAGCTAGCAATCACAAAGGCAGAAATCGAAGCCGCGCAAAAACTCCTAGCGGCAGAGAAAACCAAAGTCGAAGCAGAGCGCGCAAAACTAGCCGAGCGTTTTGAAGACACACGCACACAGTTGGAAAGCGCCAACTCTGAACGCGTGCAACTCACCAGCACACTTGGACAACTTAAAGAGGAAAGCTCCGTAGCTAAAGAACGCCTCAACCAGACCGAAGAAGAATTGATCGCCCGAGAAATTGCACTCGCTGAGCGCGAAGCGGCTCTCAAAGCAGCCGAAGAAGAAAAGCAGCGTCTCACAAATGAGAGCGCCGCTCTCAATCGTAAGCTCCAAGTCGCCCAAGCCGAGCGCCGTATTCTCGAGCAAAACCTAACTCAAGAGCAGCAGGAGAAACAACAACTTCAAACCGAGAAAGAAGCCGCCTTTGCACGTGCGGATCGTCTAGGCGAAAATGTCTCCGAACTAGGGCAAGGCGTGACTCAACTCGGCGAGGGGGTCAACCAACTCGGCCAAGGCGTGAACACCATCAAAGAAGCTTCGGATAAGATCCAAAAAGAGATCGAAGCTGCTCGCCCACAAACCATGAGCGAAATCTTCACTCGTTTTCAAAAAAATCGCGCGACGATACGCTTCACCGCCACTGAAAAACCACTCATCGGCTCACCAGTTCAACGCAAATACGAAAGTAAAAGCATCCTAATCAAAGATACAGAAGGCACTACTTATTTAGTCACGCACACGAACGACACACCCTTCGCATTTTCTAAGAACCCAAACAACATCTCTGCAATCTCGCTCAATGTTGCCATCGCAGGACGGAATCTGCCCATCAAACAAGTCGGCTTCTTAGGTACCGACCCTCGCCTTCTATTCATCCCGTTGCCGCAACAAGTCATTAGCAGCACTGGTCTCGAGACATTCCCCCTAGCACTCCAACCGGAACGCTGGGAAGAGGCCGTTCTTGTGAAAAATGATGAAAGTAATTTCGGTCGAACTGGGTTTCGACGTCTCACCAGTAGCGATCGCTTCCTCAAGATGGAGCGCCCAGCTCTCGGAGAGCTATTTGCTGACTTCGCCTCCTCTCGAGGCGACTTAGCCTTCACCAAGAATGGACAATTCATCGGCGCACTGACCGACACAAATCACGCAGTGGTCATCAATAGCTTCCTCGCCGCAGCGGTGGTCAACATTGGCAGCGGTTACAACGCCGCAGATCACGCCAACACCATTGATCGACTCAAAGACCGCGTGCGAAAATTACCCCGCGAAGTGCAGTAACACATCAGCTGCGTAAGTTAGGCACTCCTGCCTGACTTCCATCTGGAGTCGCCATCGATCGAAGATGGTCAGGCAAGAGTGCCTAACCTACAGCCTCGTCCTGCATTCAAAATTGAACGTTGAACGTTCGACGTTCCCCCAACAGGCTACCCTTTCACACCGCTGGCGAGCACCGTTTGAAAATTCGGCTCTTCGGCTTCACGTGCCACAACATTAACCTCTGGCTTGCGAAAGCCGGCGTCTTTTAAGAACTGGTAGAGTTTATTCTCGGAAAACCCGAGCCACACATCGGCATAGAGGTCATGTGCCTTCTCAAAATGGTGCTCTAGAAGATCGATGATAATAACCTGACCACCTGGCTTTAAAATACGATACGCCTCAGTAACTGCACGCTCCGGATGCTGGGCATGGTGCAAAGCTTGACTCAGCAGCACGAGATCGAAGCTCTTATCCTTCAACGGCACCTCTTCAATGTCACCGAGCTTATAGGTCAAGTTGGTAAAACCATTTTTCGCCGCCAAGTCGCTGCCAAACTCAACCATCTTCGGCGAATTATCGATACAGACCACCTCCTCAGCACGACGTGCCAACAACTGCGAAATCAATCCTTCACCCGCACCCAGATCCGCGACTTTAATCTTCGGGACTAAGTGCAATAAGAAGTGGCCAATCGCTTCCCAATTACGACCAGGGCAGTAATTCTTTCCCAGACGCCCCGCTACAGAATTAAAATACTGCTCCGACTGTTGTTTCCGTTTCTCCAAGATGCGCTTCAAATTCGTGCCATCTTCATTGATTTGATCAGTCGTCTCAACCGCGGTGCATGCGGCTTTCATCAAAGCCAACCCCGTGGGCTCGAAACTCTCGTTAATCGCATAAAAGGTCTTTTTTCCCTCACGACGGTCATGCACAAGTTCGCCCTGGCGTAAAATGCCCAGATGCGAAGAAATACGCGACTGCCCCATATCCAAAACTTCCTGAAGCTCCGCAACAGAGAGCTCCTCTTTCTCTAATAAAGAAAGAATGCGCACCCGGGTAGAATCGGCTAATAGTTTGAGGGTTTCCCAAGAGTCTGCCATAAAGCTTTAAGAAGTAGAGAGTTCAGTCCGATGGCGAGTCGTTTCTCGACGAGAGACTTTGTAGAAAACAAACAGATGCTGAAAAGGTCGTGCTATCATTACACGTCAACTAGCTAAGAATTGCCCGCCAAGAGCCACGAATCGCACGCGAAAGTGAGATTCTGAGTGGTCCCTCCCCCGATCATCATACTATAGCATGGTTCATTGTGGTCTCCCTTTATCTATAAGACTTCGCGGGCAAAACAGGTTTCAACTCAATGTGAACTAAACGGATTACAACTAAAGAAAACGACAAAACGCTCTCTGCTCTCAAACTCCACGGCATCCACCTCTAACTCCGGACCACTGATCTCTCCTCGCGTATAAAGTTTGAATTGTTCCACTCGCTGCCTATCAATTTACAGCAATGAACATCAAGCCCAACTTCAGCGGATCACATGCCTGGAACTTCAAACGAATGGGCGGCATCTTTCAGGCGCAGCTCAACACAGTTGAAGACCTCAAACAACTCAGCACCTTAGACCCTAAACTATGGGTCGCACTGAGCTGTCCGGTGAACGATCTCGAAATCGACCGCCGCACACTTTCATTAATCGACTTCGACACCGATGGACGTGTCCGAATCGAAGAAATGCTAACCGCGGTGAATTGGACTCTCGCCCGCATCGCGAAACCGGAGTCGCTATTCAAAGGCGGTGACCTCCCCTTGGCAGCGATCAATCACAACGATCCCGAAGGCGAAAAACTACTCGCCTCTGCCAAGCAAATCCTCACCAACATGGGCGCCGCCGACGCCACACATATCTCTGTCGAACAAGCGGCAAACACAGACAAAATTTACGGTCAGTCGCGTCTCAATGGTGATGGTGTCATCGCTAAAGACGCGACGGATGATGTCGCGATTCAAGCACTCATCGAAGAAATCATTGAGTGTCTCGGCGCCGAGACCGACCGCAGCGGTGAGCCTGGAATCACAAGGGCAAAACTCGACGCATTCTTTAACGAGCTCACGACCTACGAAATATGGTGGACCCAAGGTGAGATGGATTCCGACAAAGGTGAAGATGTGTTTCCACTCGGCGATGCCACACCCGATGCATTCACTCATTTCATCGCAGTGGAACAGAAAGTCGACGACTTCTTCGCACGTTGCCAACTAGCCGAATTCGACGCTCGCGCAGAAGAGCCGCTCAATCGAGACGTCGCACTCTATAAGCAAATCGCCGCAGAAGACTTTTCTCAAAAACGACAGGATATCGAACAACTCCCACTCGCAAAAGTGAGCCCCGGCTCAAGCATGTCAATTCGCACTGGCATCAACCCTGAATGGAAAGTGCGCATGCAAGCACTCTGCGAGAAAGTCATTCGCCCACTCAACATCGGCCCCGGTGACAGCCTCGAAATCGAAGAATGGAAACAAGTCAAAACACGCTTCCAAGCATATCGCAAATGGCGCCAAGCCAAACCTAAAACCGGTGTCGAAAAACTAAAGATAAAGCGTGGACGTGATTTGCTCGCTTCCGATTTACACCAGCAAGTCGGCGCATTGCTAGCCCAGGACGAAGCACTTGCCCCACAAATGAAAGCAATTGATGGCGTCGAAAAACTCGCCCGCTTCCATCGCGACTTGATTCAAGTGCTGAACAATTTCGTCAACTTCAGTCAATTCTACGATGAGTCAACACACGCAATCTTCCAAGCCGGGGAGCTCTATCTCGACGGACGCGAATGCAGCCTATGCCTACGCGTTACGAACCCAGCAAAGCACGCCGTGCTCGCTGGGCTTTCACGTGCATTTGTCGCCTACTGCGAATGCCGCCGCAAAGATTCCCCGAATAAATTCTACATTGCCGCAGTTTTCTCAGCTGGCGATTCCGCTAATTTAATTGTCGGTCGCAACGGCATCTTTCGCGACCGCAAAGGACTCCTTTGGGACACCACCATCGTGCGCCTGATCGAAAACCCCATCAGCATTCGCGAAGCCTTCCTCATGCCTTACGTGCGTGTCGGTAGATTTATCGGCGACAAGATCGAGAAGTGGGCAGTCAGTCGCGACAAAGCGATGCAGAAGCAAATGGAAACCGGCGTCGAAGGGATTGCAGCTGACAGCAACAGTGCAAAAAAATCAGACCAAAATAATACATCGATGGGCGGCGTTGCCGGGATGCTCGCAGCAGGCGGCATTGCCCTCGGGGCTGTTGGCGCAGGTCTCGCCTCACTCTTCAATACGATGAAAGCCCTCACTTGGTGGGAGCTACCATTAGTCATCATCGGCGTGGTGCTGATGATTTCCTTCCCCTCAATGATCATCGCATGGCTCAAGCTACGCAAACGCACACTCGCCCCACTACTCGACGCATCGGGATGGGCAGTCAACGGACGCACCTTAATCTCTGCCCGCCTAGGTCGCGTACTGACAACCCGCGCAACACTACCGATCGCAGCACATTGTAAATTCGACGAACGTCACGGTGTCCGTAGTACCTTATGGGCAGCTCTCGGACTCACTATCATAATCTGCCTAGTCGTGGGCGGCTACCTGTTGCTCCCATAAGCTTAAGTCCGACTCTTAATCCTAATCTCCCACCGAGCCAACCAGCAAGGGCTGAATAGACGTGCTTGGTGAAACCACAAAAGACACTAGTGTGAAGCGCGCTAAGTTGGTTTCATTAAGAATATCATTTTTAAACGATTTGGGTCGGTAGTGCAGGTGCGTCTCGCACCGCAAGATCGTTCTACAGGTTAGGCCATGACGACGTTTGATGCGCACCGAGACGGTGCAGCGCTACCATTCCTTACGATCACCAATCGACCAATCGGAGGTGCCCCTAATGTATTGAATAATCATGCGAATTTAGGTGAGTCGAGTTCCCCTTGGTCGCGTGCAGCTTTAGCAAACGTCCAATACTTCTGATCTAATACGACGGGACGTTTGCTCAAGCTGCACACGACAAAATCCCCACACCACCTGCCAGCCACAAACCGCCTCGATAAGCCTTATTTGAATTAAATCAATCCACTGAAACTTTCCTAGATCCGGCGCGATTAGAAAATTAAGCAGGCAACAAAGCCAGCGTAAGCCAAAATTCAAATCAAATACAGACTATGAAAATCAAAACCATCCTACTCGCCCTCGCAGCCGCAGCACTCATTCCAGCATTCGCACAAGCCAAGCCCGAAGGCAAAGGTGGCGAACGCCCAGGCCCAGGACAGCTCGTTGAACGCTTGGATACCAACAACAGCGGAGGCGTCTCCCCGGATGAGGCGAAGGGCCCTCTCGAAAAAAACTTCGATAAAATCGACACCGACGGCAGCGGCGAAATCACCCAAGAAGAACTCAAAGCTGCTGGAAACAAAATGCGCGAACGCCGTAAACCAGGCGAAAAGTTCGATGAAGCGGATACCGACGGCAGCGGCTCACTCTCCAAAGACGAAGCACCTGAGCGCATGCTAGAGCACTTCGACGAAATCGACAGTAATGCCGATGGTGAAATCACCAAGGAAGAACTCAAAGCGGCCGCAGAAGCACGCAATGGTGATAAGGGCGGTAAAAAACGCTCAAAGAAAGGCGACGATGACGCACGTAGCATCTAGTCTCAGCAAATAACTCTCCCGAAGCCCGATGCAGCAATGCCCGGGCTTTTTTTGTGCCGATCAACAAACATGACGTGTGAGTTTGAAGACTGCCATGCCTTAATTGTTACGATCTTAATCTTACTCCTAATCATAATCTTAATCTCAACCTGAACCTGAACCTGAACTTCGATTAAGAATGACTTACGGCTGGAATTGGAGGATTAGGATTATGAGTAAGATTATGATTAAGACTAAGAAGCAGAGCTGCCTCCAATCCCCGATCCTGAGGCTCTCCTTTTTCTTTGCATCCACGGAAGGACCCTGTTTCATTCCCGCGCTTACGAATTCGGCGACCATCCACACACCGAAACGCGTATCCTGCATCACGAAATACTTTCCAAAATGATCACAATCAATCAAGTCTCCCACAATTTCGGCAAGAAGGTCCTCTTCAACGGAATCAATACCGTCATCAACGCGCATGATCGAATTGCCCTCGTGGGCTCCAACGGCTCTGGAAAGACCACGCTCCTTCGCATGCTCATGAACGAACTTGAGCCAGATCGTGGTTCAGTCGATAAACCAGACTACGCCAGTGTCGGCTACCTTCCGCAGGACGGCATCACCGTTTCTGGCAAAACACTGTTCGCCGAAGCGGAAAGCGCCTTTGGCGATGTACTCTCCTTGCAAAAGAAAATCGAGCAAGCCGACGAGCAGCTGATCGAGATGGACACCGATGCAGAAGAATACTACGAGCTGATCGACACCATCGGTGAATGGGAGCAACAACTCGAAGACCACGAGCCCGGTAAAATGAAATCCCGCATCGAGCGCATCCTACTCGGCATGGGCTTCAAGCAAACCGATTTCGACCGCGACACGGGTGAGTTTTCCGGAGGTTGGCAGATGCGTATCGCGCTCGCCAAACTACTGCTTCAAAACCCCAGCCTGATCATTCTCGACGAACCGACCAATCACTTGGACATCGTTTCACAGCACTGGGTCGAGCAATACCTCAAGCACTACCAAGGTGCCCTCATCGTGATCTCTCACGACCGTGCATTCCTCGACGAAGTGACCAACCGCACCGTCGAACTCAAACTTGGCAACCTGACCAGCTTCAAGGGCAACTACAGCTACTTTGTAACCGAGAGCGACAAGCGCCTCGAAACCTTGCGCAAAGCATACGCCAACCAACAAAAAGAAATCAAAGAGCTCAAAGACTGGATCAACCGCTTTCGCTCCAACGTTAAAAAAGCCAGCATGGTGCAGAGCCGGATCAAGTCCCTCGATAAGATGGAGCTCATCAAGATCCCACGCGATGAGAAGAAAATGTTCTTCCGCTTTCCGAAGTCACCCCCTGCCAGTGCGAAGGTGATCACTATCACTGGTCTTCACAAAGCCTACGACGACAATGTTATTTTTGATGGCCTCGACCTTCGCATCGACAAAGGCGACCGAATCGCGGTGGTCGGAGTTAATGGCGCTGGTAAGTCCACCCTCGCCCGTATCATGGCAGGCACCGAGCCTTACCAAAGCGGCACCGTCGAAAAGGGACTCAACACCGTGCTCGGCTACTTCGCGCAGTCACAAGCCGATGAGCTCGATCCGGAAAACACCGTGCTCGATGAAGTCGAAAAAGCCTCAATCGGCAACGACGCTGCCAACGCACGCGCTGCGCTCGGCGCACTTCTTTTCTCTGGCGACGAAGCCCTCAAGAAAACAGCCGTCCTATCCGGAGGTGAAAAGAACCGTGTCGCCCTCGCCAAGATGCTCATGCACCCAAGTAACTGCATGATTCTCGACGAACCGACCAATCACTTGGACATCAAATCCAAGGAAGTGCTTCAAGAAGCGATCAATCTCTACGAAGGCACCGTCATTCTAGTCAGTCACGACCGTGCCTTCCTCGACGGCGTGGTCAACAAAGTCCTCGAAGTCTCCCCAGGCAGCACACGTATGCTCACCTGCAACGTCTCCGAATACATCAAACGCCTCGAACAAGAAACTGCCGACAATCAGGCTAAGTAAAACATTAGGCCTGCACTAACTTAAGAGTATTTATTGATGAGCATCTAAATCGCAGGGAGCTTCGCCAAATTGGCGAACCTCCGAATTGCGTAAGGTGTTGGTAGTGAATTCTGCATTCCGACTCCTGTATTCTGAATGCTTTTTAAGGTTAATCTGACTCTTAATCCTAATCCCTCTGCTTTCGCTGTCAGTCATTACAGCACAACGTTCAGATTATGATTAAGAGTAAGCATTAGGATTAAGCGCAGGAAACGACGCCACCACTCTCTCCACGTCAGCGTTCTAATATATTCTGCCGCAAAATGATTCTGCCGCTCACTACCCCCTTGCAAGCTTCCACGAACTTTTAGGTTACGTATCGTCACAGTCCTGAGCCGTCTCCGCCTCAAGCACTACGTAATTCCCGTAGCTGCCCCTAAAGATTACGCACCACCCGCAAAGTGAAGCCTGCACCCGATTGCGCAGTGGTGTAGAATACCGACGAACCCACAGAAGAAGAATACACCCTAGTTTTCTCATATTTACATATGAAGCGCACCCGAGAAGTCCTTAGTTTAAAGCAATCCGCTTCGACAGCCAGAGCGACCATTTTCAACGCGGTTTGTCTCGATTTGGCCGAAGACCTCAAAGCCGACCTAGTCAGCATTTGGTTCTTCGACGAGGCGCACACGGCAATCCACTGCCAGCTAGCCTATGATGCCATAGCCAACACTTCTAGAAGTGGACAAGTGCTTTACCGCAAAGACTGTCCCCATTATTTTCAAGCGATCGTCGAAGACAGCTGCATCGTCGCCTTTGACGCTCAAAATCAAAACGCCACCCGTGAACTCGCAGAAGTTTACTTCATCCCCAACGGCGTGCAATCGACCATCGATTTCATTCTCCACAAAGGGCGCATCCCGATCGGCCTCATCAGTTGCGAATGCCGCGATCTGCCGCGTGACTGGTCCGAAGCCGACAAAAACAAGCTAAGAGTCGTCGCCGAGCTCGTCTCACACCGCCTGAACTTCAACTTAGAAGACAGCGCCTAGCCTCTGCTCTGCTAGGGCACGACTGAAGGCGCTCGTCTGAGCCGCCGCCACTTAGCTCTACCGTCAAGTAGCAGTCAAACACAGCACCCTCCGTGAATTTGACAATCGGCATGAGCTGTGCCGAAAATTATCTATACAAAACATCACTAAACCTCTAGTCATAACCACAAACCAATTTCTATACAGTGTATCATCAGGCGTTATAAAGATGGCTATTTCCACTAAGAATCTAAATCTCAACACGCTCAATTTTCGATGAAACGCACAAAGGAAATCCTTAGCCTAAAGCAAGTCGAAGGCGCGACTGATGAGAAGGTTTTCAAAGCTGTTTGCCTCGATGTCGCTGAAGACTTGGAAGCCGATCTCGTGAGCATCTGGTTTTTTGACAGTAACCAAACCCGAATCGAATGCCAATGTAGCTACGACGCGGTCACCGGTACATTCAGCAAAAGCCACGCCCTCAAGCGAAACGATTTCCCCTCCTATTTCCAAACCGTCGTCGAAGAAACCTTTATCTCCGCCCCGGACGCATGCACCCACCATGCCACCAAAGAACTCACCGAAGTCTACTTTAAACCCAACGGCATACAATCCCTCTTGGATTTCATCATACACAAAGACTTCAAGCCAATCGGAGTCATCTGCTGCGAAAACCGCAGCACTCGCCGCGAATGGTCCGAGGGAAACAAAAACACCCTCCGCATGATCGCCACCCTAGTTTCCCACCGCTTCCGCTTTAGCTAAAGTGGAAGGCGCACTCCCGTCGCTCTCATCCAGTAGCAGCACGACTTAACACGCCCGCAGTAACAAAGGTGGCACAATCATTGCCGCTCAGAAGTATGCTAGAAGTCGAACACTTCTGCCGAACTAGCCTGCAGAGCGAATCGACGCAACCGATACGTAGCACGAAGCGCTTTCAATACTCAATCCTCTCCGGCACTTGACGCCTGTGGCAATTTACTACAAGTTAAATAAATGAGTAAATCCCTCCGGCTCAGTGACGAGCTATTCGATCAAGCAGCAAAGAGCGCACAGCTTTGTCATCGTTCCCCGCCTCAACAAATCGAGCATTGGGCACAAATCGGGCAAGTCATGGAAGCTGCACTCTCCTATCCCGCACAAACCAAAGTGAAATCAGTCGACATGGCGGACATCGATAAAGCCATGAATCGAGCCGAGACCGTCCAAGGTAAACAGGCCGCCCAGCAAGTCATTCGTCGCGGTTCAAAACAGATTGTCAGCAACGACTAGTCGATGAAGCCGCCACTCATTATGTTGGCAGGCCCTAACGGCGCAGGTAAATCAACCTATTACGGAACTTACCTCGCACCACTCGGGCTACCCTTTCTCAACGCAGATAACCTTGCACGAATCACTGGCCTGGATGCGTATTCAGCAGCTCAGCAAATCGCGCAGATACGTGAATTATTGTGCGCACAGAAACAAGGGTTCATCACCGAAACTGTGTTTTCCGACCCCGTCGGTGCCAAAGTTGAGTTCCTCGCAAACGCCGTCCGAGCAGGCTTCCAGGTTCGTCTAGTTTTTATAGGGATTACAGACGCCAAGCTCTCACAGCGCCGTGTCGAGGGGCGCGTCGCCGCAGGCGGTCACGATGTGCCTGCGGATAAGATCATGCAGCGCTACCCCAGAACTCTAGAAAACCTAAAACGCGCTATCCAAACACTGCCCGATGTCTGGATCTATGATAACAGCTCGTATAACAACCCCTACCAACTCCTCGCAGTTTATTCCAACGGCACGTGCAGTCGCCGCTCCAACATGCCACTACCGAACTGGGCCGCAGCGATTCTTAAAGAATCATAAGGGTAGAGGCGGTCGCGTTTAAATTAAACCTTTAAACCTTTAAACCTAGAAAGATGAGTGAACCGTTAATTTACGTGTATTTTCGTTAATTAAAAAATTCAAATAGACGAAGATCAGTCAGTTACACGTTCAAAACCTCTGCTCATCAGCTCTTAATTTTTCGCTCAAAAGGCGATCTATGCAATTAACGGTTAAGGAAACCGAACCTAGGTCAACTGCCGAATTTAGGTTAAATGAGTGCTCGGCAGCCTCGGTGCTCAACGATCGCCTTACTCTGCTAAAGCGTCGACGCGCACACGCATAAAACGTTGCGTGCTCGCTTCCATCGCTTGCACATCGCGAATCACCCAATCGACCTGCTCCACGCCCATACTGCTTGAGTGAACCTGAGTATCGAGCGCCCCTTCGGTAGAATTCCAAACCTCTGTCCAAGTCGGGTTCGCAACCAGTTGATTGATCGCTTCGACGTAAACCACCGCATCCTCGACTCCACGACGCGTGCTAAATTCGACTGCAAGATAGTCTTTCGCAGTCGGCGTCCCGTAGCTGACCTGTGTTCGCTCAGCAAGCGATGCGTTTGGATTTTCGAGATCTCCAAATAGATTATATTCAATAAAATTACTAAACTGATCGCCATCCGCATCATCCAGCTCGCCGTTATTGATAGTCAAACCAGATGACTCAATCCAGTCTGCGAACGTCCAACTCACAGCAACTGTCACGTCCCGCTCGATCACATTGTTATCCAAGTCAGTCACTCGAACCCTCACCGTGCAAGTCCCAGCCACTAAGGGCGTAATCTGAAGCGTGCCATTATCAATGGTAGCCGTTGCCACAGTCGTATCCGAATTTGATACAATCATATAAGCCAGCGGCGCTACTTCGGCGGCCGAGAGGATACTCACCAACTTATCTTGCTCCATCGCTACAGGAGCCGACGCCGCATTCATCGGGCAATCTGCAAGTAAACCCGGCCGGGATACCGAATCGACTGTGATCGCGTTATAAGTCCCAGTAGGCAGTGCCGCAATGCTATCGACTACAGTCATGCCATTACCAGCAACACGCCCGAATACAGAGAACCCGCCATTCTGAGGGTCGAGTATCGTCCGATTATCTGACAAGCTGATAAACCATTCATTCGTCGCACTATCTGGATTCCCGCCGAGCTTCGCCATCGACAGTGTACCGCGGACATTTTCCAGACCCGGCTCATTCGCTACCGGCGCCAAATCAATAACACTTTCAAATGCACTACCCCCTATCGGACGATAGCCACCGCCCTGGATCACGAAATTTGAAACCGAGCGATGAATAAATGAACCATCATAGGCTCCTTGCCCACTACCATTCACATAGGCTAGAAAGTTAGCAACCGTCGCAGGCGTCGTTGCTTCATAAAGTATAATATCAACCGCTCCAAGACCATAGGTCATACGCACCGCCCTCGAGCAATCGAGATCTTCGAAATAAGCATTCAAATCAACAGTCTGAATACCTGCATTGGGGTAATAACTCAAGTTTGCTAGCGTCACAACCTCTACCGGACCCGACGCTGCTGGTAAGACACGAATCGGAATCGTCTCACTCAGGCTAAACCCATCAGAATAAGTAACCACCAGATCTAGCGAGAGAACACCCGGCTCAGTCGGCACGAATGACAGCGTGCGCGTAGCGGCCGTAAACGTCGCTCCACTCGGCAGACCCGTCACATTGGCCGAAGTCTGTAAAGTGAACGCATCCGTGTAGAGCTCTGCGGAAAAAGCCTCTCCCACCGTCGCCTCGTGCCCAAAGCGCGTAATTGCATCCGGAATCGTTACCAACGGAGTCAATACCCCCCCAGAAAATCCATCCGTTTCATTATAAGCAAAGATCGCATATTGCACACTCGTTCCACCCGACAAACCTGAAATGGTTGCTGATGTTGAATCCGCAGCCAACGAGCCAAGAAAACTCCCCACTGCCCCATTTGCATAGACGTAGATGGCAAATATCTCTTCATTATTCGAATTATCCTGCCAACTAATTTGCACCTCATTACGATTGAGAATGCTAGGCCGCGTGGACAAATAAAATAACTTGTCAAATTAACGCAATCCAATTGACTGTAAGGCAGTTGCATCGATA
>JAYJMI010444396.1:0-34895 GCA_036873855.1 Sarsia tubulosa
ATCAATGCGGCGAGGTCATGTCGCCGCCATGCCGCTGCCAGAGCCGGAAGAAAAGCAAAGCGCTAGGGGCCTCTAAAACCCGCCTGACTTCTCCGCGGCTTTGTCCAACTTACAGTTACCTATTAGGCTTCGCTAATTGGTAACTTCAGGGTTATGATCTGGGTTCATTCCAGTTTTTGATGTCGTCATCACTTCGAACACCGTCAGGCCCCCAGCTCCACAAATCGTAGCCTCTAGAGCCATGAATGTTATATTTTCCTGGATATAGATATTGATAAGGATTTCCCCATGGATCTGTCAGGTTCGCCATATTATCAAGATATGGGCCCTTCCATCTTTTTTCTTTTCCTATCGGAGCTTGTATTAACGCATTTAAATTTTCGTCGGACGAGGGGTAGTTTCCGACATCTAGTCGGTATGGAATTAGTGCTAGATCGAAGTGCTGTTTTATTTGGATCGATGCCATCGTTTTCATTCTTCGGGCTGTGACCTCTGGGGTTTCTGGTAATCGCGATGCTATGAAATTAAACGTGCCAAATACGACAAACGTTAAAAACGAAAATAGTGCAATGTTCCATAGCGCACGTGTCAGTATCTTCTTCATAACGTAGAGCATGAGCGATGGCGCGTTAGCGACATTGCTCACTGCGACTGGTTCGACCTTTCGATTTCATTGTTGGCTTCGATCAACCATCCAAGCCAAGGATTCTCGCTACTGCTAGATTCTTTTGCCCTAGCAATGATAGCATCGCGTTCATTTTTAGATTTAGGCCGATGGTTGAGTCCATAAAAGAGAGGGCGTTCATATAGCATGGCATCCATAGTGCTAACTCTTGGTTTCCCGTCTGGGCCTTCGTTATAGAATATTGAGTAAACTATAGAGTGATAGATTTCAGGATAGATCACTGGTCCATCTTTTTTGCCTATTCTCAGGACGGATGCAATTGCTGGTCCGCAGACGTATAAAATGAGAACAGCCAGAAGGGCATAAACTATGACTTTTGTTTTCATTATTACTTCGTCGAACGTCGAGGACTATCGCGTAGTGAGCGAGGGACGAGCGAACGGAGTTGATAGCTCCGACTGGATATGCCCTTTCTTTCTAAGGGCTATGATGTCTTCAATTGATATTGTGTAGTCGATTTGACCTGAACCGATACTCTCCACGAAAAGTATGATCTGTTCCCCAGCAGAGTGGTCATAGTAGCTAGATGCTACAAAGATTTCTTTTTCTGCTTTTCCTCTCAGCTTGATTGTCGATATTTCTTCACGAATCAGTTCATTGAGTGAGTGGCTGCTTCCAGAGTATTCTGTTTTAATTTCTAGTCTGTCGTCGAAATTGGCTATGATGTATCCCCCGAGATCCTGATCGGTGGAGATATCTGCTTTATACTCTTTAAGGAAGCCCTGGCTAAGCATTCTAGCCTGAGTGCCAAAATCGAACACGAAGTAGTCATCCTTCTGTTCTTCTGCCTTGTCACACGCGGTGAAAAGGAGAGAGAGGAAGCCGAGAAGGGGGATGATTCGATTTCTTCGCATATCGTAGAGCGTGCTCACGGAGTGAGGCACGAACGGAGTTGATCACCGCGACTGGATCTACGCTTCATCAGCTTGAGTGGGTTTGCTTGGCCTGATGAGTGATGCTGCCTCTTTTTCTGTTTCGGTCAAAGACTATTATGGGGATAAAGATGATGACTCCAATGCCAACGGTTGCTGTCGTGATACCTATCGCATGATGGAAATAGACTTCTTTTGCTTCGTTTGAATAAGTTCTTTCAAGAGTTCTAGGATTGATGAGGAAATAGCCATTAGAGTCTCTACCAGGTGGATATTTCAAAAAAGGGAGCGATAGCAGTCCAGCAAAAATGAGGATAAAACCAAATACAGTTAGTAACCCCAAGTTCTTTCTAAGCCATGTAAGATTCATTCAATTCTTCTGTAGATCGTAGAGAGGACTAATGAGTGAGCGGTAGCGAAACTCATTGAGTCACTCGACTGGTTGGCTTTGGTTGGTTTCAGAATCCCAGATCTTTTGATTGATTTCGTCGATGAAGCTCTGCGACATTTTTATTGAAATAGAATGACTGAAGTGAGTGTCTAGGATGCGCTTCAAGTCGCTTTCTGAAAGCTGAAAAAGACTTAGATCCATTTCCTCTTTTAGTGAGGACAATACATCGCGCCGCTCCTGTATTCTACTTTCACGAATCGGAGAGTCGCTATCGTTTGGGTTGAATTGATTCGCCCATCGAGGAAGACGATTAACTAAAGAAAATGAACCTAGAAGTTCAACTTGCTGCATGGTCTTGATATTATCAAGTTGTTCATTTTTCAATGAGTTGAGAGTGATGAATGCTTCGCTTCCTGAGTTGTAGGCTTTGATGTATTCGTAGCGCACAGCCGTAATGTAGTATCCGATATAGATTCCGGTCAGCATCACTAAAATGAGCAATACGACTGCTAGTAGGGATTTCTTCATCGATTATTTAGCCAACGTCAAGAGTGCTCATGTAGTGAGGCACGAACGGAATTGAGCAGCTCGCCTGGATATCCCTGAGGACTGAGCTGGAGAGGTCGATTGGTCTAGGTGCTTCAGGTTTAATTCAATTCGTTTCATTTGAAGTGCTCAGAGTGGTTAGAATCTGAATTCTTTCAATCCAAATATTCCCAGATCCAGCTGAGCTGGAGACCGCTTATGTTCGCTTATGGACGCTTATTTTTAAGATTTAAATTCTGAGGCACGTCGTGCTGGATAAGCGTAGATTAGCGTGAATAAGCGGTTGAAAAATCTGGGTTCCTTCTTCTGGATATCGTAGAGTGTGAGTGTAGATGAGCGCCAGCGAAATCTATTGTCTCACCACGACTGGTTGAGATTTCATTTGTTCTTTTGATCTGTTCCGACCTTGTAATCGGAACCCTTAACTTTTCCTTTTTTTAGCTTCTCAGTTAGGACATCCCAGATGTTGAGAATGTTGAGAAATAATAAGAACAAAAAATATCCAATTATGACGAATAGGAGACTAGTCGCAGGATGCCAGTCGAGTGTTCTGGCTGCCCATAATCCCAAAGGCAGCAGGACTCCTATAATCGCAATTACGATTAGAAACTCACATCCAACAAAAGCTTTCTTCATTTTCTCAACGTCAAAGATGGACGCGCCTTTAGGCGTTGTCCACTCTGACTGGATATGTTTCATCAACCGCCAGATATGCCCCATGTGATGAAGATGAGAAAAGCACTCGCGATGACGTAGGACCCGATAACTATAGAAAGTTTGTCGAATACGTTTTTCTTCAATCTCATTTTTTTTGTTCGTTGAAATCCAACAAGTAAAAATAGGATTCCAAGAGCGAAGGTGGGAGATCCGAGGAATACTGGTTCAATATTAAATCCTTCTAAGGATCGGAGTAAAATAATTGCTGAAATCCCTAACCATAAAAAAGCGATTGGCAGCGAAGGAGTTACGTCTTTCATTATTATCTATATATCAGTATTATCAGTCACACCCAAAAAGTTACGAACTGGGCACGACTATTGGGTTATTACTAAGGATTTATAGACGCTACAGGTCCAGTTCGTCAATGTTTGAAGGCAATTATCGTTAGACATGCCCTATGTATTCAGTCTGCTTCAGTTCGTAAATTTACATGGATCTCGAATCCGAAGAACATGAACATTTTATCAGTAAAAATGCCCCAAGCATTTGACCTTATCGATCTTTCATTTAAACTATTATTCCATGAAGACAGTTGAATTCCCCGATTGGAATGGAAAGCTGTGTCGCTCAGAATTATGTGAGCGGGAGCAAACAGCTTATCAAATAACACTGCGTTGGTATTTAGGCTATTGTAGACGAAACGGCTCCCCTGCCAGCATACGCAGTGCCCGAGAGTTTGTGGCAGAGGCCCAGGAGACACATCCCAATGTCCCACCAACAGCAGTCACTCAATGGAAGGCTGCATTGAACTGGTTCTTTAGTCATGCAAAACCTGACCGCTATGACACCAATGAAGTGTCTCATTCACGCCTGAACGCGTCCCCTGCCCCCGTTAAGACAATGCGCTTAGATACCTCCACCCCGGAATGGAGGCTCAAGATGCTGACTGTCATTCGACGCCGGCACATGAGCTATCGCACAGAGACCACCTACGTTGGCTGGGTGCTACGGTTTGCACGTTTTGTAGGCACCAATGATCTGAGTGGATTGGATGTAAAACCGATTAACCATTACTTGAATTTTCTGGCACGGGATAAACGAGTCGCAGCCGGAACTCAACGACAAGCACTCAACGCATTGGTCTTCCTTTACCGAGAAGTTTTTAAGAAAGATTTGGGCGATTTTGCGGACTACAAGAAGGCCTACGGAAAGAAGCGTGTCCCTGTCATTTTATCAAAGGAAGAGCTACAATCAGTTTTTGAATCATTGCGCATGCCCTACCGCCTAATGGCAGAATTACAATATGCCGCAGGATTACGGGTATCAGAATTGATGAGCCTACGCGTTAAAGACGTCGACTTTGCCCATAGTTTATTGACTATTCGGGCAGGCAAGGGAGACAAAGACCGCGTGGCCCAGCTTCCGGGTGTTTTACATGTTGCCTTGCGCAAACAGGTAGAGGTATCGCGTAAATTCCACAAAGAAGATAAGCAGAACAGCGTCGCAGGGGTCTGGCTGCCTGAAGCACTGGAGCGGAAATATTCAAAAACAGGTCAATCATGGCCTTGGCAATGGTTGTGGCCAATGAATCATCTATCCAAGGACCCCAGAAGTCCAGCGATTCAAAGGCGCTACCATATACTGGACAGGGTCTATCAGCGAAATTTACACAATGGGGTCACCAAAGTCGGAATCACAAAGCGAGTGACTTCACATGTTCTACGTCATTCCTACGCAACGCACTTACTGGAACAAGGGGCGCATATACGCACCATTCAACAATTACTGGGGCATGCCCACTTGGAAACTACTCAAATTTACCTACATGTTTCACCGGACGCGGACGCACGAAAAGTCATTAGTCCTCTAGAACACTTAAAAACAGGCATATCGCATTGATACCAGATGGGAACCAAAGACGCTACCGCCCTTGGTGAAACATAATTTCCCACCAAAAAAGAGTTCATCGAGATGTAAATATGAGAGCATTAGAATGCATCGCACAGACGCTTCATCCAATCACACGCGTGCATACTGTCTAGACTATTGTAAAAACTAACTAAATTAACTCTCAGCTAAAGGGAAACCACTTGATCAGCTGCACTCTTCCACAATGTACCCCATGCACGCTAGCCCTCAATTACCACATTCGAGCAGCTTTTACCGACTCCAGAGCTTTCTCCCCGACATGATCCATAATACTGAAGGGAAGTTAATAATTTGAGCAGCACGAGGCCGAATGCACCTACTTGTCTGCATTCTTAGTGTGAAGCACGCTAAATTCGCATGATTACTCAAGATATTAGGGGCACCTCCGATTGATCGATTGGTGATCGTCAGGAATGGTAGTGCTGTACCGTCTCGGTGCGCATTGGCGTCGTAATGGCCTGACCTTTAGAACGATCTCGCGGTGCGAGACGCACCTGCGCTACCGACTAAAACCGTCTAAAAATTATATTCTTAAGGAAATCCACTTAGCGTGCTGCACACTAGGCGATTGGCATAAAAAAACCGCATTTCTACGGTTTTAAGTGGTACTCGGGGAGGGACTTGAACCCTCACGCCTTACGGCACCAGAACCTAAATCTGGCGTGTCTGCCAATTTCACCACCCGAGCAGAAAATTGAAGTAGTTGTATGTGTTGACTGATTTGAGTGCTGTCAACACTGAGAAGTATCTTTTTTTAAGAAATGCTGAGTTCTCCCCACTCTACTTAAGTTTTGTGGTTCTTAATGCGTTCAACTTTGAATCGTAGAAACGGTTTTAGCCACTTTCCCATCGCAAATGAAAGCGAATGAATTCACTTCTATAATACTTTACGCATCTTTTGCTCGGCATCAAACACGATACCGTTACACATTGCTGAGTGAAAATCCTGTCTGAAGCCTTTTTCTTCCCGCTGCGCAACACTAGCCTGAAGATGTATTTCGGGCTAAGTGCCCTGCTCATGCTGCAGTATGGAGTGACCTGGCTAGCTTACTCAACATTGTATTTTTGGGCTACATCTACGCTACACAGTTTAAAATCATCTTTACCAAAGGTAATGGCTATGTCGATGCCCCGGAGTTTCCAGAACTCAATGATGTTTGGGACAGCGTCTTGATGCCCCTGCTCAAAATGGCTGGCGTTTGGATAATAGCGTTCATTCCATTTTTTATGGTAATATGGCCACTTCATGATTGTCATCGCTTTACTCGCACTCAGATTTATCCTTTACCTCGTTGATAGTGCCTTCACAGGATCGTGGATCATTGGCAGTCTTTTTGGTGCGTATGGCCTTATGTTTACTGGCCGCATTATGGTTCTGCCTACCGAGAATACCTTGCCGATGGAATTTTCAACCATGAATCTGAAGAAATAGAGCGCCCCTCCGGCCATGAGTCATCAGTTTAGCACTTAGAATATCCACATGAGTCATTCGAAACAGCCTAAAGTTGAAATAGCCCTTCCTGAAACGTGGGTGGACCGCTATGGCGACTATCTTTACGGTTTTGCTATGTCCCGCTTACGTAACCCAGAGGCGGCTGCGGATTGCGTCCAAGACACTTTTCTCGCAGGGATTAAAGCACTTGAGCGTTTCGATGGCAGCCGAGATATTAAATTTTGGCTGCGTGGTATCATGCGCAACAAGATTGTCGACCAGATCCGGAAGTCCATTAAGGAAAATAAAGTCGATATCGCCGATGAAGACGAAGCGATACTTGAAAGTTTCTGGTATAAATATAGTGGAATCGCGACGACCAACCCAGACCCATGGCAGTTCAACCCACGTAAGTATTACGATAACGGCGAGTTTTGGATCGTCTTCGAGGGATGTATCAGCGAGGTTAAAGAACCCGCTCGGCAAGCATTTGTCCTCAGAGTCTTAGAAGATCAAACAACTGAAGAAGTCTGTAAGGTTCTGAACGTAACTCCGAACTATCTTTGGGTTCTTTTGCATCGAGCGCGTGAACAACTTAAAGTTTTACTCGAAGACAGATGGACCGGAAAAGATGTTAAATAACTGATTATTAAATGTTTACCTGCAAACAAGTATCCAATGCATTGTCTAAAGAGGACTACGAAAAGCTGTCGCCTATGCGTAAGTTCTTTCTGAAGTTACACGTGAAACTCTGTTTTTTCTGCGGAAAATTTAATGGGCAAGTGATGGAGTCGCAGGATATGTGTCGCTGTTACAAGGAGCACGAGCACGATGTAGAGGCGTCACGTCCTAAGCTAGATCTAGCAAAGAAAGACGCATTAAGGGAGCTACTCGCTACTCAATCTCAGAAGTAGCGGGACAAGGAATTCTTATCCACCCCACTAGCGGCTCCAAACAGCTCCAGACCGCAACGCCAATGCCTCAATGGTTAACGACGGTGATTCGCCTCCACCGGAGCTCGGAAAGATACTCGCATCCATAATCGTAAGATTTTTCCAGCGGTGACTGTGGCCAAAGGAATCAACCACTGATGTTTCGGCATCCTTCCCCATCCGGCAGGTGCCAAACACATGTGTACTGCTAAAGTAGTCGTAGGTGCCATATTCCTCGACAAGCTTTTCAACGCCCGATGCCTTTAGGATTTCACGAGCTTTCCCTGCCATAAAACGTAAGCGCTTGAACTCCATCTCGTCGAGTTGGCTATGTAGACGTGCTAGCGGCATACCGTTTACATCCGTGGCCTTTGGATCTAGGTCGACAAAACTACCAGGATTTGGCAGTGATTCACCAATCGCCCCAATAGTTAGCACCTTACCAAAGGCATTACGCATGGCTGCTTTATGCGCACGCCCCCACCCATCCACGATTCGACTTGAATACGCAAGTGGCCCATTTAAACCAGCCTCGTGGACGCCCGTAGAAAATCGGCAACCGCCTACTATATCCTTAATCGAATCAGGTGCATTATAATCCCAGCAAATGCTGTCGGCCGGTAGCCCGCGATAGCTTCCAAGCGATTCAGGGTGTAAGCCACTTGATGACCACGAAAGCGTCTCCATGAAATTACGTCCGACTTGCCCTGACTCATTACACAGACCATCAGAGGCTAATAATAAGCGAGGAGTCTCCACCGCACCACATGCGACGATCAGTTGTTTCGTTTCGAGAAATTCTTTAGTTCCAGTTATATCCAAAAGATGTATACCGCGAATCACATCGTTCTTTCCCGACTCAATTCGAGTCACTGTCACTCCAGTTCGAATTGTGCACAGCCCATTGTTAACCGCTTTGCGAATGAATGTCACATCGACACTGCCTTTATCTGTACGCGGACACCCGCGGGTACAATTCGCGCAATAATTGCAACTCGGCCGCTTGTCATACGGTTTTGACAGTGCAGCACGCGCATTCGGCACCCAATCTAGGCCTAAAGAGCTAGCTCCCACTTGAAGACGCGCACTCGCATAGCCTAATTGATGTGGTGGTAATGGATAGGGCTCACTCCGCCAACGTGCACCACTCTCTTCCGGGCCGGCCACACCGATTAATCGTTCTGCATCACAATAATGAGGTTCTAGATCTGCATAACTGACAGGCCAATCGGCAGCGGCTCCAAATTGCGACTGCATTTGCATCGAATCCGGATGCAAGCGATGCGATTCGCCGGTAAATGTTAAGGTCGAACCACCCACACCGCGCACATGGTGATATTTAAATGCTTTGCGCTGGCTGGATGGATTCATTTTACCGGACACAGAATTCCATGATCGTAAATCATCCCACGCTGAATCGAGTTTTTGTAGCGGCGCATAAACGTAGCGACCTTCAGAACCTTCTTTATGTCGAAAATGCTGTGCTTCCCAGTTTTCCCCGCTAAGTTTAAAGTCAGTAAACGGATTATACTTCGGTCCCGCTTCCAGTAACAGCACCTTCAATTTACGCTGAGTCAATGCATACGCCATCGTGCCCCCACCCGCGCCCGAACCAATAATGACAACATCGTACTCGGTACTCATGTTTTAGGAGCCTCCGTGTAGTCCATAAAGCCGAGTGGCTGCGGTGCATGAGGAAACCCAACACCATTCCATGATTCTTTTCGAGCGTAATAAGCCTGCTTCACATCCTTGAGCGTATGATGAAAAAACAATCCAGGCATGCTCTGCAAACCCAGTAATTCGGCTTGGCTCACGAGAGTTTCCGCTTGTTCAATAGCTAGGTCAGCAAAACTAAGAGCACCGAGCTTCCCCGCCTCAATGTCAGCCCATTGCATCCCCAGCTTAAGCAATTGCTGATAGCGCTTTTTCGATTTCGCGATTTCAATAATTTCCAAATGCACATTGAGCTGGCCCGCTCCAGGTGAGCGCTCATCCGAAGGCAACAAAGTCTCCACCCAAGCCTGCAACCCGCGCTCTAAATCCGACAACGAGACAACCTGCCCACGCAAGTGCCCTACCAGAGTTGAACACCCCATGAAAACACTCCCTAAAACAAAACGTCGCCTCGAAAATTGCATTGCAACCACTTATAGAATTAGTCCGCATCAATGCCAGTCCGAAAGCACAAATTTTTCTATATTTGATAGTTATAGCTAAACAATGATCAGCCGCCAGCAGGCTGTATTTTTCAGGATTTCGCATCCCTTCCAAAAAGTTATGAGAACGTTTAACTTTGAAGGTCTAATCGTGAATCAAAACGCATTGGATCGATGCCGGAAGGACGCGATTAAGCATCTGATAGATTATCGCCAAAATAAAGAATTCAGAACCTTGATTGGTCACTAGATATTCGATCGGAAAGCTTCTTTGAATAATACAACTCGCAACTTACCACACTTAATAAGTAATCGATACTACCTAAACTACTCATTGTTAGTAAACCAGACACCTCAGCTGCACATGCAGGGAAAATGCATAAATATACGTAGTGTATCATAACGATAATAGTGAGTTTAAGGAATAATTTAACACTAATTCAATTTTTGTTTGACCATGGTAACCTTACCCTCATCGATGCTAGGTGCCATTCGCTTTCACTTATTCTAAAAAAGTGAGAGGCGCACTAAATGTCTCAAAAATTAATTGTTCCTACTCACCTCAATATACAAAAAAATGAGCTACCCCAAAATGTCACTCCAAAATATAGGACTTCGTCTACTCGGGCGCATTCTGCAAACTCGAAATACGGCGTTAATGGTCTATCTGACCACATTATCCATGGTTCTTTCGCTAGCCTCAGCGAATCCAAATATCCCCTCGCTTAACCGAACTGAGCTTTCGGACTGGATCAATGTAAAAACCGACATCACGCCCGCAGCCGTAGGCGATGGTATCGCAGATGATACAGCGGCATTACAAGCGGCGCTAAACAACTTTGATCAGAACGCTACGACACCGAAAGTTGTCTACCTTCCCGCCGGCACCTATCGTATAACGACCACTTTAGAATGGCCTTCGTCCGTCGGTTGCAACCTGATCGGCCATGGACGCGACACCACCATTATTTGGGATGGCGCAACTGACTCACGCATGCTGTGGTCTCGCGGTGGCTCTCAATCCCGATTCGACGGAATTACATGGGATGCGAATCATAGTAATTCGATCGCAGTGAATCATAATGCTGATCTCCGCTTCGAAGCCTCTGCATCACATTACAATTCGGCCTTTTTGAATGCGAGCGTTGGCATTCAAGGAAATTATGGTAATGGGGGCAATCTTGCGACCTCAGAGATGTTTATTGAAAATTGTCTCTTCGAAAACTGCACAAGCGGCATCGATATGTCCAAGAACTTTAATTATTATAATCAAGTTATTGTTCGCTGCGAATTCCGTGATAACGATTACGGCATACAATTTGGAGCAGGCTATGGCTATGTTCGTTTCTGTCATTTTGAGAATACCACGAATTTTGATATCCAAGGTGCGCAGCGAACCACGGCACGTTACTGCACTTCTCTTAATGCGGGTTCTTTCTACGATTCATATAATGCCGCAAAATCTCCAGGCGCCATTCAAAACTGTGTCATTTCAGGCTGGTCAAATACGCATGCTGTTTCCGTGTCGCATAACAGTCTTGTTTTCGATAATGTATTCGAAAATCCACCAGCAGATATAGCACCTGTTTTTTTCTTTCAGGACGAGGCGATTGTCTCCGAAAATTTGAGCCTTAGTACGACAGACCTGTATGCATTCCATTCACCATGGGAACAAAATATCATCGAAGTTCCCGCTGGTAGCCGCACATTAACACCTCTAAATGCGACAGATAGTTTCCTGATTACTGAGCGAGAGATACCTACAGTTATTTTTGATGCTGTAGCCGACTTCGGCGCACTGTCCGGCCCTGACGATACGGCCGCCGTACAAGCAACGATTGATGCCGCTGCACTTCATGGGGAAGGGGCAATCGCGTATTTTCCAACGGGCCGGTATAGTCTCTCGAGCACTGTTAATATTTCTGGCGCCGACTATGTGATCGGAGGTAATGGCTACCACTCCGAATTTGAATGGATCGCTACTAATGGAGACGTGATGTTCGCGATCGATACGCCGTATAACATACACGTCGAGCACTTGGGTTTCCATCAACATCTACTGAAAGACGATTGCACAGCGATTCAGCAAATAGACCAAGGATGGTCCTCTAACACTCCGTATACGCACAGTTCGATCACTTACACAGGGCTTTCGATGCCTCAAGAGACCAATACAACCAACGAACTCGCCCGATTGAGGGAGGGCTTGCATATTAAAGATCTAAGTGGTGGTTCAAATGTTTATTTCGGGCGTGTGAATGGTCGCATGCGAATCGAAAATTCTGCTTCAGGAGTTATCGTCGGTGAGTTCTTAAATGGCAACCATACACGAATTGATGGTATCGACTTCGACTCCACTCCAGAGGGCTATATTAATGGATTTACTGGCTGGGGGTCGATGAACGGTCATGATCTTGTTGTCGACGACAATCTAAGCCTTGGAGTCGGCGACTTGAACTTCGAGCAGTCAGCCCCATCCGGGCAGATCGGAATCCGCAGCATCTCATTGCTGAAAGGCGATGCAATTAATGCCATTGGACGAAAAGTGACTGTGGGATCGATCAAAGCAAATCTTTTTGACAGTGCTCAATACTTTGAGGTTCAGGATTACGAAGGGCAGTTCTCGTATCTGCACGGTACACCGTATCCAGAACAGAACCGTAAGTTAGTCGAACTAATCCACTATGGCACATCGCCTATTGATGTGTTTATTGGCGCAACCGATACCAACTATACGTCGCTACCGATTCTCGTGGATGCCGATGCCGGTCTGACCCTGACAACGCTTGCTAACTCTCACCAGCGTCCAATGCCGAATGAATGGTATGGTAAGGGAGCCACGTGGGTAACCAGCACGGTTGCATTAGATCCAAACGACTTGGACTTCGCACTCGAATTTGATGGCGTCGACGATTTTCTATTGGGATCCATCGAAGAAGCGCTCGGAAGTACGAGCATCGACGCACTGACAGCAATGGGCTGGATCAAACCATCCACTCTGAATCAAGATGCACATATTATGGGTTATCTGAAGATTTTGGACAGTTCCAGCCGCTTTGCTTGGTATCTACGAGTCAACAGTGACAATACTCTAGAATTTGTTGTCAAAGATAACGCGACCGAAACAGTATTCAGCTCAAGCAAGAGCACCACTTTGGTAAGTGTTGGTACATGGATGCATGTGGCGGGTCGTTGGGATGGGAATACAGTTAAACTATACGTCAACGGTATTGAAGAAGCGAGCGCAGCAGCAGTATTTACCGACCTGAAAGGCAATTTTGATCATCGTTTCGTGATTGGTGGTTCTCATGGCTATCAGCAATTGGATCTATTCTATGCGGGCACTCTCGATGAAGTGCGCGTGTATAATCAAGCACTCAGCTCAACAACAATTTCCAGCCACTACAATGGTGGTGCTGGTAGCTTCGGTGTAGCCGCAGAGACTGGCTTGGTTTCTGGTTGGCATTTTAATGAAGGTGCCAATATCAACAGTTTCGATTATAACCAGCCTCCAGTGGGAGGCTTACATCTACCTCATTACGAGGTATATACTGATCATAACCCAGCCAATGCATTGACCCTCGCCGCGAATGCCTTAGATCATTTCCGCGAATTGGGTGACTACCTTGAGGATTTCAATGTTGGGTTGCCCACGAGCCCGATTGCATTGACTGCAACTGCGGTCTCCGACAATCAAATTAACCTGAGCTGGACGGATACTTCGAGTAACGAGGATGGCTTTTATATCGAAAGCACACATTTAGCTTCAACCCCTGAGAATGTGAGCACTTACTCTTTTCACGGCTTACAACCTGGAACCCAGTATTCCTTCAGCGTCCGGGCCTTAAATAGGGCTGGTGTGTCCTTTCCATCAAATGAAGTGAGTGCAACAACATTTGCGTATCAACCACCACCGATACTCACATGGAAATTAGGCATGTGGAGCACCGATAATTGGAATCATTCTACATTAAATTGGAACCCTGGCCCTGTTGCCTTTTCTGACGGCGATGAAGTGCATTTTGATCAGAATGAAATTGAAGTAAATCTGATTGGTTCGCTGCGTCCGTCCAAGGTCATTTCAACTGGCACTGGCAATAATAAGTGGTTTTTTACAGGTAGCGGCACCATCGACGATGCGCCATCAGGTCCATCGACATCAATTGAGATTTCCAATGGAAACCGTAAGGTCAACGCGATGGGAAGTCATACCTTTAGTGGTGGCACCCGACTCCATTCCGGCGCAAAGCTGACACTCGAAACCGCAGGTTCAAGTGCGAATCAATTTGGTTCGGGACCGATCACCCTGGATGACGGCACGCTTTGCGTTCTCAACAACACAGTCTGGATGAATAGTATCGTAATCGAAAATGGTGGCGGTTCTTTAAATACAGGAACCAATGATTTCGTTAACTATCTGGGACCGATTGAAATGAACGGCAATTTGACTCTCGGAATGTTCGAGTGGGATCGTACGCGGCTGTATGGTCCGATGACCTTGACTACCGACGTGTCGATAATCGGTGGAAATACCAACACGAATTCCCAGTTCGAGACATTAATCGCTAGCACCGTGACTGGTTCGCATACGTTAACTATCAATGTCACTGGCCTAGGGATGAAGATTGAGAGCCTGAATAGCTGGTCAATTAACGGCCTCACCAAGGCAGGTCCAGGAGTCCTATGGATCAATTCGCCGAATGTTTGCGGCAACACCTTACGCATTGATTCCGGCAGTGTTCAATTGAATGCGAGCCAAACTGTATCGGACCTCTACTTAGGAGGTATACAACAAACAGCAAATGGCACTTATGGTTCATCCAGTAGTAGTGCCACCTATCAAAACGACACCTACTTCAGCGGAAATAGTGTCGTTACGCTTCAATAACGTAAACATTTTCCCAAAACACAAAGGCCGCAATGAAAATTGCGGCCTTTTTCGTTACAAAGTAAAAAAGAAACACCCCCCTTGTTCTGTGCTACTGCTGGTACTGTCGTGAGCGCTAGGCTGTAACAGAGCTGCCAGTTTCCACTTTATTAGACTCTAAAGTTTAATATCGTAAATGATGCACGATTTCTGAAGAGTCTGATTTCGTTGTGCAATGAGCGCCCTACGTCATTAAATCCATGAATCAAACTATATTGAGCAAACCTCATATTACAGTCGAAGCTGGCCAAAATAAAAGCCAATATTGGAAGGACCTTTTTAACTACAAAGAGCTTCTTTTGATTTTAACATGGCGTGACGTCTCCGTTCGTTACAAACAAACGGTTCTAGGTGTCACATGGGCACTGATACAGCCTTTTTTGACAATGGTCGTGCTGTCGATCGTCTTTGGGAAATTCGCCAAGATGCCCTCTGGTGACATCCCCTACCCGATTCTCGTCTACGCGGGGCTCCTTCCCTGGCAGTTTTTTGCAACTTCACTCAGTAATACGAGTAATAGCCTGATTTCTAATGCTCAACTCCTGAGTAAAGTCTATTTTCCACGACTGATTCTACCGATTTCCTCTGTGATGGTCGCATTTGTCGATTTCCTGATATCCTTCTCAATCATGTTGGGTCTCATGTTTTATTATGACTTCATGCCTTCTTGGAGGATACTACTACTGCCCCTGATTCTTGGATTGGTCTTCATTAGCGCTTCTTCCACTGGGCTCTGGTTTGCCTCGCTTAATGTGAGATTTCGGGACTTTCGCTATATCGTTCCATTTGTAATACAATTTGGACTGTATGCATCTCCAGTAGGATTTTCGAGTAGCGTCGTCCCAGCAGAATGGCAATTTTACTATAACCTCAATCCAATGGTTAGTATTATCGAAGGTTTTCGATGGGCAATTCTGGGTCAAGACTTCACTGTGTCACCGGTCAACACCTGCATCTCCATCTGTATAACAGGGCTCATGCTCTATGGCGGCGTTTGTTTTTTTAGAAAAACTGAACGCACTTTTGCTGATATTATTTAACTACATTGTTATATCATGAGTTCTCCGACGCCAATCATTCAGGTTAAAGACCTAGGAAAGAAATACCGGATTCACCACAAAGTGAAACGGAACCCTAATCATCTAACTTTTCGCGAATTTTTAATCCTCACTGCAAAAAATATTTTCAAGAAAAGAGAAGCCAAAACACACGACTCATGGGAAGATTTTTGGGCACTTAGCGATGTTAGCTTTAGTGTCCCCCGCGGCGAAGTGCTCGGTATAATTGGGAAAAACGGCGCAGGCAAATCCACTTTACTTAAACTCCTTTCACGAATCACTGAACCGACTACCGGTGGATTTCAATTATACGGACGAATTGCCAGCCTTCTTGAAGTCGGAACAGGCTTCCACCCAGAGCTGACCGGGCGTGAGAACATCTTCCTCAACGGTTCGATTTTGGGAATGTCACGTGAGGAAATTAAAGACAAATTGGACAGTATTATCGAATTTGCCGAGGTCCAACAGTTTTTAGATACCCCAGTAAAGCGCTATTCAAGCGGCATGTATGTTCGACTCGCATTCTCGATTGCCGCCCACTTAGACCCGGAAATCCTCTTGGTCGATGAAGTGCTCGCCGTTGGGGACGTTCACTTCCAGAAGAAGTGTTTAGGCAAAATGAACGACATTGCTCGCTCTGGTCGAACTGTCATATTCGTCAGCCACAATATGAATACCATCCGCAAGCTCTGCACCCATTGCTTATATCTTGATGGTGGTAAGCTTATAGATCAAGGCGACTGCGACAGTATGATTGCTCGCTACTTGAATGAACAATCCGTAGAGAATCAGTGTACTGTCGACCTGAGCAATGCTCCACGAGTCAGCCAGCGTGAAGGCGCTCGGTTTAGAACAATCACACTAACTAATCAACACGAGACCCCCTGCCATATATTTTCAATCGGTGAATCAATGCGGATCACGGTAGAAAGCGATTACACACTTAATAACCAAGGTTACATCCATGCCTTAACTATTAGCGATCACATGGGACAAGCTATCTATCATTTCAGGGATCGAGATGATCCAGAATTGGAAACCCCGCAAAGCAAACAACTCCGTTTTTCTGTTTTAATTCAAAGCCTCAAGCTTTACCCTGGTCAATATTCTATCGCTTTGTGGCTTGGAGATAGCGGCGCTAAGCCAATTGATTGGATTCAACATGCGATCTCTTTTGAAGCCACACAGGGCATCCACTACTCACTCTGGCCACTCACGCGTAGCCACGGAACCGTCTTAGAAAAAGGTGAATGGGAATTCACAAAATTAGATCAGTAGATGCCAGCCGAACGCCCGATATTGCTACTAGACTCGCCTTGGGATTCAGACCCCATTTCTTTGCCTCACTTTGATTATGTAACTGATCCAATTATGTCAGATATCGAAGGGATCGTCTGCATTTGGCAACCCAGCGAGCAACTCTTGAAATCAAATTTACCAAGAGTTTGGTATTTCTCAGAACCGATTAGCAGTAGTATTTACCAAACACCTCTATGGCAAAGCTGCTTAAAAGAACTAAAGCCCGAGCAACTACTCTTTCACGGACATGAGGACTCCGAGCTCAGAGTACCACACATCACTCATGTGAAGGCTCCCAAGGTAATCAAAACGCCTGAAAGTGATCGCAAAGTAAAAGCGATCGCCATAGTGAGTAACCGAGGTGATCAATCTCCACGGAAACGCTCGGAGCAAATCAAACTTAGAAATACTTTTTGTATACATCCACAAACGGATCTCTATGGCAAAAAAGAAACTTGGCAGACATTCCGGCACAAAACTTTTGCACTTCCTAAATTACCTTCAAACTACCAAGGCCCCATCCCTGGTCGTTGGTCTGAAGATCCTAAGACAGTGCAAGCTAGCCAATATAAAATCGCCATTTGTCTCGAGAATACACTCGAACCTCACTATTTCACCGAAAAATTCGTCGATGCCGTACGCGCAGGTTGCATCCCGATCTACAAGCCACATCCAACAGTTAAAGCCTCTGTGCTCAAAGGAGCCCGATGGATCGACCCATCGGACTTTAATTCCGTCAATGAATGTATCGAGTTCGCACTCTCACAAGACCTAAGCCACTACCAAAAGCAGAACGAGAAATGGCTCAATAGTCCTCAGGTTCGACAAACAGAACGGCTAGCAGTTTTCGAGCGCTTAGGGCAACTCCTGCTATCCCATCAGACAGAGAATCTTTAAAATGGCCAAGATACTCATCGTCTCTCCTTACCAGCATGTATTTCCACCTCGAAATGGCGGGCATTTGAGAATCTCGAATTTGACTGCGGCGATCAGTTGCCACCACGAGATTCACTACCTTTCTTTACAAACAGACGCCGCAGAGCAGGCATCTTTATGGGACAACACTCGTTGTAGTCAGATGCATTTTCACCATGCAGCCTTAGCAATCGCTCCAAACATTGTAGAACGCATCAAAAACGCCATTAAGTTCCGATGGTATTCTAAGAAATTTTCAGCCCCTACAAACTCCGCCGTGCTCTCTCTCCTAAAAGAGATCAAACTGCTACTACAAGACGGTAGCTTCGATTGTATTTTCCTAATTTCAACGCCCCCAAGCTACCTGCAAGCTTTCCGGCAAAAATATGCCATCCCCATCATCTACGATGCTCACAATGTCGATAGCACGCTAACCAAACAACAACTCGATCTAAACACCGAGAGCACCCCTCAATTACAACAAACCTACCAAGCATACTTGGATAAAGAAACGACCCTTCATACTTACTCCGATGCCGTCTTTGCCTGTAGCCAAATCGACCGGCAACAACTGTTGACGCTGAACCAAAAAAAAATCCCCGTTTTCAGCATCCCAAATGGAGTTGATTCACAAGCGCATCCATTTGTCGAACCCTCAGAAGCGAACAACTACAACATACTCTTTTGTGGCAGCTTAGATTACTTCCCCAATAAAGAAGGCCTTCTCTGGTTCCATCAAAACGTCTGGCCTCAATTGAAAAAGAAAATTGCCCAAGTTCAACTCACCATTATCGGACAGACGAAAGACCTCACTCATTTTGAGACACTCAATGATGACCCTCAAATTAATCTAGTTGGAGCCGTCGACGCAGTGCTCCCTTACTATCGAAAAGCTGCAATATCCATCGTTCCACTTAATCTCGGCAGCGGTACTCGTCTCAAGATTTTAGAATCCATGAGCCTAGGGACACCCGTCGTGTCGACTAGCCAAGGTGCCGAAGGAATCGAAGCAAAGCATCAAAAAGAGATCCTCATCGCAGATAAAGCAGAAGACTTTCTAGATAATATAGTCCAACTCCTTAAAAGTCCCACAACCCGCAAGGAGCAAAGCATCCAAGCTCGCGCACTGATTGAAATCAAATACGACTGGCACGTTATAGGTAAGCAAGCAGATACCGCGATCCAGCAGCTCATTCAAAGGTCCACGAACAACTAAACACCATGAATATTAAAAAATACATTTGGTTCCTTGTCGATTTTTCAAGAGCGTTCAAAACCCTTGGGTTTTCGGGAGCTTACAAACTCCTAGTCAAAGCACAATTCGAAGAAAATCCTCAAACTCTCTCGCTCCAACATCCCACAATAAGTGAGTTCACGTTACGTGGAAAAACATCCGATTCGTGGGTATTCTATCAAGTTTACGTCTGTAAAGAATACCCATTTTTTGAATCATTCACGCCTCGAACTATAATCGACGCTGGCGCCAATATTGGCGTGACTAGCTTATTTTACCGTAAGTATTACCCAAAGGCTGAAATCGTCGCCTTAGAGGTCGATTCCGAAAACCACACACTTTTAAAGAATAATATATCTATCGACCCTAAAATCGAAATTTTAGACTACGCCTTGTGGGGAAAGGAAACTCAACTCAGAATTAACAACCCAAGCGCAGCTAATTATTCCTTCCAAGTCGAAGAAGTCGAAAGTGGGCCGATCAAAGGCGTGTCAATCGACTGGATACTTAAGCACAAAGAATGGGATTCCATCGACCTATTAAAAATTGATATCGAAGGCGCCGAATTTGCCCTCTTCAATGAATCTTCTGTCTCTTGGCTTCGTAAAACAGGCATTATCCTAATCGAACTTCATGAACGCTATCAACCAGGTTGTGCAAAACGGGTCTTCGACGCTTTGTCTGAAATCGATTATTATTTCAAGGTGAAGGCAAACAATCTAGTCATCATCAATAAGAATATCATTAAAAATCCGGAAACTTCTCCGCTGTTTAAAGAACTTTTCTCTTAACTCAAAATGGCATACACCAGACCCTGAGCTTAACAACTCACTCAATTTCCGTTCTCACATAAAATGAAAGCCGCCGCCATCGTTTTAACCACCTACCACATTCACGAAGATTTGGTAGATGAATGCATTGCTGTGTTAAAGAACTTCTGGCCAGAACATCCGCCAATCGTAGTCATCAGCGATAAAGGAAATTTCGCTCACAAGGACCAAATCATTATCAATTCTCCGCATTGGACAGAAGTCATTGGTCAAGGAATCACACAAGCCATCCAAGAACATCAATATTTCAGTGACGACGACTACGTATTGCTACTCCTAGAAGACCACATTCCCTTAAGCCCCCTCCCTTTCAGCATAATCAACAAAGCACTCGATTATGCAGCGAATGAAAACATCCCATACCTTGGGTTATTTGGCCACGGCAAAGGCGAATGCGTGCACAAAGATGGCGAGCTCAAGCTCTACCAACGTAAGTCTGACTTCCGATTCTACACAGAGGTCCACCCCTCTTTCTGGAAAGCCGGGTATCTGAAAGAAATGGCTCAACACTCCATAGAGAAGAATCGCCTATCCGCTTGGGATTTTGAAACTCAAGAAGGCCTTCAAGCTCATTACACCACCGATTTACTCTGGACGTCTAAACTCGGAGGTTTCCTCGTCGGTGGGCGGGTAGACTGGAAAGCACTCAAAGAGATGAACAGCACCGAGCTACGAGGATTGAAAAAGAAGCTACAAAAAAAAGCACTTCGTGCATTACCTAAACGTGCATTAAAACGAGTATTCTCATAAGCGATGTCTGCCAAACTCAGCATAATCATCCCCTGCTACAACGGAGCGAGCAGTATACCGAAGCTCAAAAGCTCTCTAGACCCCCTCCAACCACAGCCAGAAATCATCTTTGTCGACGATGGTTCAACCGACAACAGTAAGCAGGCGATCCAAGAGTATTTCCCGGATGCTCAATACCTATATCAAGACAACGCCGGAGTCGCTGCTGCCCGCAACACTGGAGCAAAAAATGCCCAAGCGGAGTATTTACTCTTTCTCGACTGCGATGATACCTTAAATACCGATGCTCTTTGGAAGCGAATATCTTTCGCCCAAGAAAATGACTTAGACGTGTTGACTTCATCTTGGCGGATGGAAATCCGCAATCACGATCAAGTCACACTAGAAGAGATCCGAGACATGGACAGTGTCGCCGATCCGGTCGAAGCTCTTTTAAAAGGCTCATGGTGGGGCCCCCCACATGCATACATGATCAGGAAATCAGCTTATTGGGCAATCGATGGAGCCGATGGGACTCTCGTCAACGCTCAAGACTTTGACGTTTGGATCAGACTCGCAATCGCAGACAACAAATGGGGCTTTTGCCAAGAACTCTGCGGGCACTACATCAGAGATATGAATCAATCCAGCCTAGCTCGCGGCCCACGAAGGCAATATTGGGCGGACACGCAAACAGTGATTAATAAAGCCATTCAATTACTTAAGACTAAACATGGTTTTACTGCAGCGAGACAAATAGCCGCAGCTCATCGACTACATTCAGCAGCGAGAAACATCTATTCTATCGATGTCGATTGGTATGACCAAGTCATTGCTCAGGTAAAGGAACTCGACGGCACATTCAGCCCCGAAGGCACCCCTCTATATAAAATAACCGCACAAGTATTAGGCCTAAAAAAGGCGGAACAAGTTGCCCAGCTAAAGCAAACGTTCAAAAAGTTCCTTTCAAAATAACATGGATACGAAACAACGACATGATGTGTTAGCAGTCATTTTCGCACGCATCGAAAATTATCCATCCTCTCAAATTCAAATTGAGCTACTCCGTGAAGCTGGTTTAAAAGTCGCGGTCATAGAGCAACGCTCTCGCTCGAAGAATAAGTTCATCACCTTCATCAGTTACTTTAGATTTCGCGCGAAAGTCAGCCAATTCATAAAAAGAGAACAACCTGCTGTAGTCATCGCTTACGATACATTCGGCATGCAATTAACAGGGAGGCCTTGGGAATACGTGACGGCACCCAAAGTAATTTGGCACTTCCACGAACTACTCCAAATCCTCGAGAACCCAGACAGCACACATGGCAGGATGGTGAAACGTGCGGAAAAATTCATCGTTAAAAATATCAGAAAAGTCGACGCCTTGACCTTCCCTGACCAAGCTCGTGCGGATTACTTCATAGAGAAAACAGAGGTCAAAAAAGAGATTTTCACTGTAATGAACTGCCCGAGGCTGCGCACAGTTGAAGCAAGTGGTGCACTCGACGCATTTAAAGAGGCGCATCAGATACCAGACGATGTCGCTGTGGTATATTTCCATGGAGCATTGGCAAAAAGTCGCTGTTTGGATCGAGTTATTCAATCAATGCCTCAATGGCAGCTAGATAGTCACCTAGTAATGATCGGCCCTGTTGAGCCGGCCTATTTAGGAGAACTAAACTTACTCACCGAATCACTGAATCTAACTAAGCGCGTCCATCATTCCTCCCCGCTCCCCTACGAGGCAGTGTTAGCTCTCGCTGCAAATGCTGATATAGGCATTTCCATCGTTGGTCAAAACAACAGCCCATTATGGCGTTTTTCAGCAGGTGCTGTGAATAAACGGTTTGAGTATATGGCCGTCGGGCTGCCACAAATCACAAACAAGGGTGTCGGCATCGCAGACATCATCAATACCCCTCCCTGTGGACTTCTACTGGATACGCTAACTCCGCAAGCGATAAGCGAAGCTGTCAACAGACTCTTAACCCAGAAAGAGGAGGCCATCGAAATGCGGTCGAATGCGCTAAAAAAGCACCAGGAAACTTACCATTACGAAAAACAATTTACAGCACTCAAACAACAGATCATCAATTGGGTGAAACAAGCTTCGTGATAAAACCATCCACAATACTCTATTTCAACACCGATTGGTGGGGCTCCGACGCTAGAGCTCTCGGCCAATCGCTGCGCCAACAAGGCCATGCATTGATCGAGTGTAACTATGAAGACTTTTTCCCGCTGCCTTGGTCATCAACTTTGCTCCGCGTAATCCGCAAATTGATACGTCCGCTGATAGCCAAAGACTACAATCAGTATGCCCAAAGTATATTAAAGACCTCCACCATTGATTTCGTTTTAGTTTTCAAAGGCATGCTACTCACTCCAGATACACTGAAACTCGCCAAGTCATTGAATATCCCAATCTACTGCTTTTACCCGGATGTCAGTTTAACCGATCACGGAAGCAACATCCTTCAGTGTATTCCCTACTACGACCGGATCTTCACGACCAAGAGCTTTCATATTGAAGATCCTAAGCTCAAATCTCTCAATTCAAACTGGACACTCGTCAGCCATGGATTCGACCCCCAAGTGCACCGCAAACTTGAACTCAGTGAAGTTCAAAAAACAAATTATGGTTGCGACCTTTCCTTTGTAGGCTGCTGGTCGCCTCATAAAGAAACAACACTCCTCGCGATTCTTAAAGCAACCCCATCCATTAAATTAAAAATCTGGGGGCCCACTTGGCAACTGGCTGATTCTACACTACAACAATACTGGACTGGCCGGGCTGCTTATGGAGATGAGCTCGCTCTAATATATAACGCATCAGCAATCAACCTCGGCCTGCTCTCCGAAGCTAGCACGGACTCTATTACCGGAGACCAAGTAACCGCACGCACTTGGCAAATACCCGCGAGTGGCGGCTTCTTGCTACATCAACATACAGAAGAAGTTGCCAAACATTTTGTCCCAGATGAAGAAATTGCAACATTCAGCAACAACAGTGAGCTAATAGACCGCATCCAAACCTATCTGAAATCACACGAAGCTCGGCATCAAATAAGCGAGTCGGGCCGGCAACGCTGCATTAAATCAAGTTACAGCTATGACAATGCCGCTAAAGAAATCAGTTTGCAGTTCAACTCCGATCGCGAGAACTCATAATCGATGACAACAGCACTTATTTACACAGATACTTATCTGCCACCATCGGAGACGTTCACCTACCATCTACATAAAAACATGGAGCAACACGACGTGGTGTTCGTCGCTCATGAATCTCAGAATGAAAAGCATTTTTTGCTCGAAAAAATGCCCCTCGAAATCATCCCTAGGCAGCAGAACTCTAAAATCAAAAAAGCCGTCTGTCTACTGAAGAATCAATTCTTCCATCAAATTGAATCCTCTGATTTGATCTCATCTACGCAGCTTAAACCTCTGATCGAGAAGTATTCCATCGACATACTAGTTGCCCACTTCTGCAATAACGGAGTCAAAATAATGACAGCGAGCAAAGCGCTCGACCTACCACTAGTCGTAATCGCACACGGATGCGACGTTACCAGTTGGATCCGTTTCCCTCGCTACAAAAGGAATCTTCAAAAGCTCTTCTTAACCGCACAAGCGTTTGTAACAAATACGCCTTATTTAAAAAATCATCTAGTCTCACTGGGATGTCCTATTGAAAAAATACACATCTGCAGCTTGGCACCGCCGAAAAATGTCCTGGCAATTGCAGAGTCTAAAACATCTCAAAAAAACGATGCCAACATCACACTCCTACATTCAGGAAGACTTGTGGCTAAAAAAGGCATTCTACACACAATCCGCGCATTTTATAGCGCACAGAAGGGAATATCCAACCTTCGCCTCCGCATCATAGGAGACGGCCCTCTGAAGGAACCAGCCAAAGCGCTTTGCAATGAATTGAACATCACTAAGCAAGTCACCTTTCTTGGTGCAACTGAACACGCAACTACGATTCAGGAAATGATCGATTCAGACATTTTCATCTTACACAGCGTCACAGATCAGAACGGCGACACAGAAGGAGGCACAACAATAACCATCCCTGAAGCTATGGCTGTCGGGCGCCCAGTCATTTCGACGATCCATGCCGATATTCCATATTTAGTTAAAGACCAGCTCAATGGCTTCTTGACCAAAGAAGGAGATGAGGAATTAACAGCCAAAGCGATAGTAACATTAGCAAAAGATGCCCAACTCAGAGAAACTATGGGGAAAGCCGCACAGCAGACCTTGATCGATTTGGATTTCAATATTGAAGCAGCCTCAAAACGCTTTGATCAAATCTTGAACACGGTTCTGGCTAAGCAAAACCAGCGATAACCACTCACTATGAATTCGCTACTCAGCAAATGCCAGCATGCCTATTTGTCTATTATTAAAGCAAATAAGTTGTCCGCGAATATATCCACATTCTTCAACCTCAGCTTTGTTTTTATATTTGCCTATGCAAACCGCGATAAATCCAGGGCTCGTCGCACATTCTTCAAGCTCCTAAGCCCCTTTCTACAGGCAGCAACCATCGGCACGCTCACAGTAAAAGTCCGCTTTCCGAATTCCACTAAGACGATCACCTTCTCAACGGAGGGGCCCACAGAATTCTGGAGCATCCGCTCAATCCTACAGGAAGTGCTGATTGAGAGATTCTACGCAATACTCCTGGCCGATTCACCACAAACAATCATCGATGCCGGAGCCAACATCGGAGTCGCCACTCTCTTCCTTGCAGACGCTCACCCCGAAGCCACATTCTTTTGTTATGAGCCGGCACAGAGGAACTTTGAACTCCTGGAACAGAATTTAAAAGCCAACAATATCTGTCATCATGCATTCCGTAAGGCACTTGCCAAAGAAGCAGGTCAGGCATGCTTCCAGACCGGCAACAGTTCTATGGAACACACACTCAGTGAGTTCGCCCCTCAGAGCGATTCAGCTCTACAAGAGACCGTCACCATTACCACGCTGGCTAAAGAAATAGAAACGCATACTATCCCCATAATCGACTTACTGAAGTTTGACGTTGAATACGCAGAAGAAGACTTACTAATCGGCTGCCAACATCACTTGCCTAACATCAGAGCCATGGTCGGTGAGGTCCATAGTGATGCACTCTCAAATTCGATCAACAAACGGTTGCTCAATTCTGGATTCAAGGTCGACTCAACAGGTGAACGCCTCACAGCCATCAACACGCGCGCGCACAAAAGCAAATAATGCCATCACCACTTAACATTGCGCTCATCGCAACAGGCATTGGCTACGAATCAGGAGCCATTCCGTTCAGAGCACGCTTAGAAGCCGAAGAGCTCGTAAAACGCGGCCACCATGTAATCGCGATTGGCATGCAAACCAGGAAAGAGAAAATAGCGTTACCCTGCCAGTATTACGAGGTAACTCCATCGGTCATGCCGCGACCACTCGCTTCAATCTCACAGTGGATCTCCTTTGAACGTAAAGTATCACAAGTCATACTCAAAGCGGATCGAGAACAACCCATAGACAGAATCGTCAATTACGAACAGCTCTACGGACTACGGCAAAAGCTTTGCCAAGAAAAGTTGAACGCGGCTTGGATTCACCAAATCCATCGCACTATTTGGGAAACTAGGGATTCAGGCGCCAACGTATTTAATCCGATACATTCACGGCTACTATCCATGGGCAGCCTGTCTGAGCTCACGAACGCTGACGCAATCATAACTCTACACGATGCCATGAGCCAAGAGGTTCTCAAACACTGCCCAATGGCAATAAAACCGGTTGAAATAGGCAACGGCGTCTCCTACCCACAACTGGATACTCGCATATTTCCATCCATGCAAAATAGCCAAAAAACCATCCTCTTCGTTGGTCGACTCGCCGCGGAGAAAGGTATTTCCACATTGATCAATGCCATGTCCAAACTCAAAGGCACTGGATATCAATTAAAATTGATCGGTGGCAATCCACCAGAAGTGAGCCACTATCGCGCAATCGTTCAGAAGCACAATTTGGAAGCTCAAATCGAATTCTTAGGTAACCAAACACAGGATATAGTTTTTAAGCATATGCTGGAAGCCAATGCCTTCGTCCTTCCCTCACTAAGTGAGGGGATGCCATTCGTGATCCTAGAAGCCATGGCCCACGGTTTACCTGTGATTGCTTCAGACATCCCGGGGAACCGTGTATTACTCAAAGACTCAACTGGAGTCCTCGTCACTCCCAAAGATGAAAATACTCTGGCCGATGCGATCAAAGATCTACTAGAAGATCCTGAAGCTCAAAAAAGACTTTCCAAGAAAGGGCGCATCCGAGCTCAAGAACAGGAATGGAGCAAAGTGGTCAAACAGGTTGTCGACCTTTACGAAAATACACTTCCGTCCCAATGAGAGATCTTCTAGACAAAAAATCGATATAACAGATGAAATCCCCTATGGTCAGCGTCTTAATGACAGTCTACAATCGCGAAGAGTATTTGGCCGAAGCGATTGAAAGCGTTTGTGCATCAGATTTACAGGATTTTGAACTCATCATTGTTGATGACAAATCTTCGGACAAGTCCGTTGAAATCGCGCAATCATATGCAAATAAAGATACTCGAATTCGCTTTTATCAGAATTCGAAGAACCTCGGCGATTACCCGAATCGCAATCGGGCAGCCACTTTCGCGAATGGACGCTATCTGAAGTATGTCGATTCAGATGACACCATTAGCCCCGACTGCTTAAGCATTATGGTCACAGCAATGGAAACAGCCCCTAAAGCAGCGCTAGGGCTATGTCATAAGGGTGTTCAAATACCAATTCAGCTCACACCATACGAAACTTACTCCAGGAGTTTTCTTCAGCCGCAAGAGGCCATCTTAGGGAATGCTCCCCTATCGGCTATCATTCGGCACACTCATTTTAAAGAAGCAGGTGGCTTTAGTGGGAAGAACCACATTGGCGATGGCGAACTTTGGCTAAAGCTCAGCGCCCTCCATCCTATCATTTTATTTCAAGATGGCATCACTCAATGGCGTAATCACGGTGATCAACAATCCTCTCAAGCAACTGAAGATGGGATGCAGTACATTTCCGGCCACCTCAAAGACATCGCAGCACTCAGCGCCCCCAGATCTCCATTCAGCTCAAAAGAAACGAAACAAGCAGTTAGTTTCTGTAGGCGACGTCACAGCCGTTATATCCTCCGTTTATGCCAAGCTAAACATTTCAAAAAGGCTTGGAAAATTAAACAAGCTAGCAATATCACTCTGTATCATCTATTCAAATCTCTATTCTGAGTAGCTATGCCTGATATAACTTAGCAAAGGTTAGCGACTGTGGTAAGTTAAAGACTGCATTCATTGAGTTGTAAGCCTATGTGGGCTATAACGATGGCTTAACTAAGTTAGATAACCTAACAAATAAAAACGATAAACCAATAGAGCTCAGTTTCGACTATAGCTATCGTCCGTCTGGTCCAACCATTCAGCTAGTAATTGGCGATGCTCTGCGAGCTGCGTGGCGTAAGTTTTCTGCCATACAAGATTATTAGTTTCACCGGGGTCGTTGATAATGTCGAAGAGTTGCTCCCGATCCTCCCCCCGACTCCAGACATGGTATTTGAATGTCGGTGTGCGAAGAGACCTTCCTTCAATATCCTTGCCTGTTGAAATCCGAACTTCGGCCTCAGTGACAACATAGGGGTGTGTCGGTGCTGTGCTATGAACATCTAATACAAAGGGTAACGCACTCAGACCATAGTAAGGTCCCTCGGGCATTGGAGTACCCACGACATCCGAGATCGTTGCCATCAGATCGATGCCGACCGAAATCAAACGCTCATCAGTTTCATTCTTACGCGCCTGCCCCGGCCAACTGACAATGAAAGGCACGCGGCAGGACTCCTCATAGAGTACCGACTTCTGGTGCCAACGGTGTGCACCATAACCATCGCCATGATCACTGGTAAAAATAACAACCGTGTCTCGCCCATGACCATTCTCGTCTAAGGCTTTGAGTAAATTGCCGATATGCGCATCCACCATCTCAACGAGCCGATTGTAAGCCCAACGATATTGGCGCCAATCGTTATCATCAAACTCCATAGCCATTTTTTGTGCATTTGGCATACCGCGATTATCCTGCGTTCGACGAATCGCAACGGCCTCCGCCTCATCGACGTTGATCGCGTAATTGTCAGGCAAGGGAGGGCATTGCTCAATATGCGGATCAATTGGAAGCTCACCATTGGCCATTTTAGTACGCTCGGTCTGTCCAGCCTTCTTACGCCCCCATTCGCAGATATCGTGAGGATTGTAATAAGAGACCACAGCGAGAAAGGGTTTTTTGCGCTTTTCAGAGAGAAACTTAATCGCGTTTTTCGTCATAGGCTTGTCTTTGCCACCAGTGTGAAGCTCAAAACCATGATACTCAGTATCATCTCCAGAAAAGGTCTCATCCTGAATATGCCATTTGCCAAAATAAGCTGTATCGTACCCAGCTTTCTTTGCTTGATTCCCAAGTGAAATCACTGGCTTATTATTAATATCCGCATCGTGTCGTGTCGAAGGTAGTCTACCGGTAAACATGCTATAGCGCTCTGGCATGCAAACAGGGTAATTCACATAGGCATTTGGGAAGCGGACCCCTTTTTTCGCAAGTGAGTCCATTGCTGGCGTTTTCACCCATGCAGAACCAGCGCAGCTCATGACATCTGCAAATTGTTGATCCGTCAGAATGACAAGAATGTTTGGCTGTTTACGATCACGCTCCTGGGCAACGAGGGCACTCGTTCCTAATGAAAGAACAATCAAGGAGATGAATACGAATATACGGCGACCTGCAAACAATTGGAAAGGGTTCATTGGTTCTGTAGTTCAATTAAACATTCAGGTATTTTTCGGAAAGGAAAATCCAGCAAAATCGAATCAATGCAAATGCTCTAAGCCTCAGCAATGACATGGTGTGCTTTCCATGTAATACTCGTTGTCGGCCTAAACCTTTGCCTTTGGAAGACTTCAAGCAACTACTGAGGCAGTGCATTCCAAATTTTCAGGTTACGAAATTCCCCTGGTCCCTTTTTGGCATATAAGCCCAATCGCTTGGGTTTGCCCGACCACACATCGTCGATACTTGAAGAAAATTCATCACCGATTTGAGCGACGATTTTATTGTCCACGATTTCAACTTGAATCGTATACCATTGATCATTCGCGAAAGGTCCTGCAACCGCATTAAACGTCTTTTCGATCGGATGCGTTGCTTGCAAGCGATGCGTCTGAATTCCTGAAAACTTATTCGGATCCAAAGTAATACGACCGAGTTTTTTAGGTCGATCATCTATCGTCATTTGAACAGTCGAGGCCACTCCGAGTTGAACCTCCAACTCGATAATGATATTCGTAAAGTCGTTTCGCTTCATCACCATATGTGCTGCATGCTTCTCTCCCTGCCCCTGCGTGGCTAAAAGTGCATCACCCGACCACTCCCACTGCCCTGCGGAAACCCGCCAATCTTTCAGGCTGCTAAAATCAGTTGAATAGAGGAGCTCACCTTTTTGAGAGATAAACAATTCACTGCCATCAACTGAATTGCCAAAGCTAAGCAAGAAAACGAACAGGTTCAGAGAAACAGAAAGGGCGTAAATTTTACCAAGGAAGTTCATTAATGAACTTCCATATATACAAGAAAAGCAGGAATACAGGAAAAAAACAGCATTGAACCTGGCGAACTGCCAAAAGCTCCACGCCTTTATGCATTCGAGAGCCCCTCCTCTCACACACAACCTCAGCTATTCCTAAACTAAAAGATCCAGCCTCACTACTTGATAAAATCCAGTAAAGCTGCGCCGTAGCCATATTTAGAGACATGGCCACCGGCGCCCTTCTGACGAGTTAACTCGATAATGCGCGGATGTGCATCGGCTGGACACAAAACACGTGGAAAAGATTCAAAGACTGCTAAATCATTAAGATAATCGCCCATAGCCAGTGCATACTCCTGAGGTGTATTCAAATACGCGCAGACTAAATCGATTCCATCAAGCTTGTGAATACCTGGAAGGATATCGATGAATCGATCCGAACGACAAAACTCCAGCTGGGCGCAGTCCTTTACCGAAAAATGATGCCTGATCTTATTTTCGACTTCAGCCAGTACCTGATCACCCTCGACATGAGATGGAATCCTAAAGCTAAGGTTCGCGAGCTTGTCCAAGCGTTGCATCGGGCAGCCGTAAATCGCCTCCATGAACATTTGGCCTTGCACATCATACCACTGCAACAATCGCTGCATCGTATGTAGATTTGCATAACGCTTTGCGAGTTCTGGCAAATGACAGCTGTTCGCAATCGATATTAAGTCAAGATTTCGATCTAGTTTCCGATCATACAACACACAGGCATGTTCAAATAGAAAATAGCGGAGCTTAGGTGTCGGTAGATAGCTGGCGATGGTTTTAAAAATCGGCCAATAGCGCCCGGTATTAATCACCCAATATTCTAGCGACGATGCATCGATTGCTGTATTAATGGCAGACAACATCTCGATCTGCTGCGCAGAAAGCGCACCATCAGGATCTGCGGTCAGGTGTTCGCCATTCGTAGGATTTAAGCATCCGTCGACATCCTGAAAGAGGATTCTAATTTGCTTCGGGTTCATTCACCTAAGGCACTATGTATGATCATCCAACGCAAGCAACTAGCACAGGTAAGTCGCTTACTTTTTCGATCCGATATGAAAACGCTTACTCGGCAGCCATTGTGCGGGAGCGGATACCTTAGACGCGCCCTGATGAGCTCAAAGGTCCACGTCCTCGCTGCCTAAGTAAGCTCGTGCATCGAAACGTACACGCATCATACCTCTATTTGAACATTGCTCTGCGCATTTCTCGCTATAGAATTCTGTAACTTATGAAAACACTAACATCAACTCTATCACTCATTTCTATTCTTTTAGTTTTGTCCGCTTGTGGCAAAAAAGAAGTTGAAGAACCAGTTGCTCCCGCAGCCGTTGAAGCAACGACCTCTGAAACAGTGGTTGCTGAAGTAGCCGCAGAAGCCGAGGCAGTCGTCGAAGCAGCCAAAGAAGAAGTCGAAGCGATGGTCGAAACAGCGAAAGCTGAAGTCGAAGCAACCGTAGCTGAAGTCCGGCAAGAAGTCGCCACGAAAGTGGATACTCTCATTGAAGACGCTCAAGCCGAATTAACTGAAGCTGTAGCCGATAAAGCCGCAGATCAGGCAACTGAGGAAGCGGCCAAGTCACTCAAATCAGTCATCCCTTCATTCTAAAACAAGTCTCGAACTTTTACAGCCATTCATCGTATCTACGATGAATGGCTTTTTTGTATCCATACATTGATAATCACCACCCAAAACGGCACTATATAAAGATTTGTCCAAAGATAATGCCGATAGTGCCAAGACAACTAGTTAGAAGCTTGTCGTCCTACTTTTGATGAACTGTCTTAGGAGAGCCCATCAGCACATTTAAAGACTTCCTCCTCCCCCTTTTTCTTCTGGCTCCAAATACTGCCAATTCAAGACGATTCACATAATTCAAACAGTAAACGAATACGACGAATGGAAATCGCCTTCGAGTTATTAGACTTTTAGGACCACTTCAGATTCACAAGGACATGAACAAAATTTCTCAGACGCTTTTTTTGTTTCAACTATTTTGCATGATTTGCACAGCAACGCCTGAGCAAGGATGGACGATCGATTATAATGATGCAGGGAAATTCCAAAAGGAGATACAGCATACCGTCTTCCGTCAGAGTGTGAAACCTCATTGGCTTGAAGACGGAAAATCGTTTTGGTATCAAAACAAATTGCCCTTGGGGAAAAACGAATTTGTGATGGTCGATGCTGAAACTGGCGTGCGAAAAGTAATCAACCAGCCACCTGAGAAGTCAGACTCAAACATTAAGCTCGATATCAAACCCAGTGAAAGTCGCTCCGATAGAGACACCTCACTTCGGTTTATCAACCGAAGTGGACAAACTGTTCAACTGTTTTGGGTCGACCCGAAAGGTCAGTGGAAGCCCTACCAAAAACTAGCTCCCAGAAAAGAAGCTGAGCAGCAGACTTACGAGGGGCATGTGTGGGTTGCGCAAGGCAAGGAGAAGCAAGTGCTCGGCGTCTTTGAAGCGGAAGCCCAACCGATGAGCGTCATTATTGAAACAGCCACAAAAAAGAAGGCGCCAAAAGTCAGAAAATCAACCTCTCCGTGGAAAGTGTTCCTACGCAATCATAATGTTTGGCTCCGCTACGTAGATTCTGGAAAAGAAATGCCGCTTTCGAGTGATGGAAGTCCAGACTTTCCCTACAGAGGGCACTTCCACTTATCACCCGATGGAAAGTCATTAATGGCCTTGCAGGTCCAACCTGCTCAGGAACGTAAGGTACATCTGATCCAATCCTCCCCCAAGGATCAGGTTCAGCCGAAACTTGACTACTATAACTATCTTAAGCCGGGAGACCGAATCGCACACCCACATCTCCGTCTCTTCGACTTGGAGAGTCGTCGTCCAATCCCGATCGATGAGAACCACTTTCTCAATCCTTGGGCAATCAACAAATTCCACTGGGCACCAGACAGTTCAAGTTTCTTTTTTTTGTATAACCAACGTGGCCATCAGGTCATGCGCCTGCTCTCTATCGATGCTGCTACCGGGAAGGTCGATACAGTTGTTGAAGAAACCAGCCCAACTTTTATTAACTATTCAGGTAAGACTTGGCAGCGCTGGCTCGATGATACGAACGAGTTGCTCTGGATGAGTGAACGTGATGGTTGGAATCATCTTTACCTGATCGACACGCCTTCCGGTGCTGTGAAATCACAAATAACAAAGGGCCAATGGAATGTTCGTAGCGTTGACTATGTTGATATCGCGCAACGTCACATCTGGCTCCGAGTTATGGGTGTCACGGAAGGTGAAGACCCCTACCATTTTCATCTCGCACGTGTTAATTTCGACGGCAGTGATTTTCAGTTACTTACGGAGGGAGACGGCACCCATGAGTGGCAATGGTCACCCGATCGCCGCTATTTCATTGATACGTGGTCGCGGGTCGATATGCCACCTGTAAGCGTTTTGCGGAGCGCAAGTGATGGACGGCTGGTTTGTGAGTTGGAAAAAGCCGACATCAGTAAATTACTAGAAACTGCTTGGCCGCTACCAGAGCGCTTCACCGCCAAAGGCCGAGATGGTGAAACGGATATACACGGCATCATGTATCGACCATCAAATTTCGATTCTAAGAAAAACTACCCAATCATCGAAGACATCTATGCAGGGCCACATGATTTCTTTGTTCCTAAAAATTGGCGCTTAGACCGAGCGAGACAAAACCTTGCAGAGTTGGGCTTCATTGTAGTCAAAATCGATGGCATGGGCACAAACTGGCGAGGAAAGGCTTTTCATGATGTTTGCTGGAAAAATCTAAAAGACGCTGGCTTCCCAGATCGCATCGCGTGGATACAGGCCGCCGCGAAATCACGACCATGGATGGACTTAGATCACGTAGGGATTTATGGATTCAGTGCGGGTGGGCAAAGCGCGATGGGCGCACTGCTGTTTCATGGGGATTTCTACAAGACTGCAGTGGCCATCTGCGGTTGCCATGATAACCGAGTCGACAAAATCTGGTGGAACGAGGCATGGATGGGGTGGCCTATTGGCCCAGAGTATGCGAATAGCTCAAACGTCACACATGCCAATAAGCTGAGTGGGGACCTTTTACTGATCCTCGGCGAGCTCGACCGCAATGTAGACCCAGCCTCTACTATGCAGGTGGTCAACGCACTGATCGACGCGGAGAAATACTTTGAACTACTCGTCGTCCCCGGAGCAGGTCACGGCGCAGGAGGCACTCGCTATGCTAATCAACGCAGGATTGATTTCCTCGTCCGGCATCTATTGCAGGCAGATGCGCAATAGCAACGAAAGCCTACATGCCTCACCTCATACTTTCTTAGGTGTAATTAAAAGTGTGGAGTAGCTTAAGTGGCGAGAGGGTGTGATTAAAACCGCGGTCTCACAGTTCAGATATTGTGTTCTTGCTGCAAATCGGAACTGTACATTGGTTTACAGGACTGTTTTAAAGTTGGAATGGCAGATACAGAAGGCATCAAGGAATCAGAAATGGAGGCGTTTATGGAGCGCCTGAAAACTCGCCCTGAGCTGTATGAACAGTTCAGGCGTATACTGGATTTGTCGGATCCTGAGAGTGGCGGCCATGGTTTGAACATTGATCGTTTGGAGAGCTTTTTAAAGCCAGAGATACGAAAGGCTGGTCA